>NQII01000988.1:393187-424683 GCA_002778355.1 Clitarchus hookeri | reverse complement strand
CCCTACCCCCTCGGCTCTCACGGTCGACCCTTGATATGCCCAATCTGACCCTCCCAAAATATAATTTATGGGTACGTGTAATCAGATATCACAAAGGATACAACTTGTTTTGTATTAGCACGTTATAATTGCATTTTGAGGAGGGTATTTTAGATCAGCGGTACATCTGCAAATACGTAAGTTGTCTGGGAGATACAGAAACAGTACCATACACAAAAACGATAAGATTCATTGCAAGTCCGCTTCCTCGGTTTGTATCAGTGTATTTAATTGTTAATATTATATTAATACCGTTTACTTTTAACATTAGTGTATATTCACATATTTGCTGTACAGTTTGTTAAAGTGCATGTCACGTGTGAAATTAACTAGTTCCTTGTAAAGAAAAACAGTAAAAAAATCCTTTCACTGATGATACAACGCGAATTACGTCAACTGGTTCATGAAAAAATAGGTCATTTAAGAATGTGAAGATCAAGACCTATAGAAAGGGAATCCCGATTTAGACGAAAAGGTTTCACGGCCAGTTAAATTTCATAACATTTTAGCTAATATCTACATCCATGATTGGTTGATTTAGATGTTTCGAACTTTAGGTGTCTGCCCGCGAATCACAGACGTACAGAGTATCGGAGTAGCCTAATTTTGGTTGACCAGTCAACTAAGAAAATGTCTCCTCACAGACATGGGCCGCCAATAAGCAAAAGAAAACGGCTGGTACGCCCGTATAGTATTGAAATCTAGCATGCACGGAAATCGTTTCGCGAAATTCTGGCGTCGCTAGCTATAGCATAAAGCGCTAGTTCGTTGCAAAATAGGCTCTGTTATATGAGATAGTGGTTGTAAATTAATCCATGTAGAAGCAGGACAATAAAACTGACGCAAGATTTTCCCTGCGTTGTGAACGAGGAAGACTTTATTATATGTACACATGATTTAAAATTAATTGAACCCAGTGGTCATGGGTAGGAATTTTACACCGAAGACAAAGAAAATATCAGAGCTGACAACTCCCAGAGCTGTGGTTTTGGAGGAAGGTGATTGACACTGTTCTCTAAAGGTCCAATTTCCTAATAAANAACTCCCAGAGCTGTGGTTTTGGAGGAAGGTGATTGACACTGTTCTCTAAAGGTCCAATTTCCTAATAAATCAATATACTGTAATGATTAAGAGTTCAAGAAAAATCTCTAGTTTTATTATTGCTTTAAAACAAGTTAATTGCCACACAAGTTCTCGAGACAACTCCCTCCCGTTCCTGTACGTAGATTACGTATAGTTCGCGTCGTGGGGGGGGGGGGATAATCTGCTTCGTACTTGCTGGGTGATTCTAGATATTCGTAGCACTCGCGGAACACTACTCAGGGTCCTTCACACACGCTGGATGACTGTACTTATCTGTCCTGTTGTGCTGGTAGCTGGTCCTGCAGTTGAGATCTGGTGAACTGGAACTGGCAGGCCTCTGCGTCTGATGTCGGCTGGCTCTTCCGGAATCGCTCCGCGTCTTCGGACTCTCGTCGGCTGCCCGTCGTTGGCGACCCGCTCCGCGCTCGTCGACGCCCGTCCGCTGACTGCCTTGTTTCCTCGGACTCCTCTCGTTTTGTAGCCTCCCTCGCCATATTCAAACTGCCTCGTCTGCACGTGGTCCGGGAATCTCGTGGCGTCTCCCTGAGTAATAAAAACACGTGTCTGGGGCTCGGGCTGCCCAGCATGGACCTTCGGTTCTGGTATGGCCGTTTCATTGTCTCGTTCTGCACGTGCTTACTTGGCGGGTGGTCTTTGGATCAGTGCCCACACTGGTCCATCCCTTGTCCCCGGATATGCTGCTATTCTTCTCGTACACCCGCTAAAAGCTTTTCTTGGTTTATTGCGGCGAAGCCCGGGGTCGTGGGACCTCGGCGTATCTTGGGGCAGCTGCCCAGTGTAGCTGTGTTCGTGCCCTGGTGGCTTCCGTTGCCTCCGGATGCCGTCTGCACGTGCAGAAAACTTGGGTGGCCCGTCTTTGCAGCTGTGAGGCGCGGGATCCTTTATTTGGACACGTCCGCCACCCTTAATATTTATTGGTGTTGACCGCCTGCAGGCTTCGCTAGCGCGTGTGTTCTGACGGCCAAAATATATGGACGCGGGGAGCGTCAGAGCTTCTTTAGAAATATTAAAGTTTTTGAACAAAAATTTTTTCAAGACAATCTATATTTTTAATATTGAAATCCAATATTGCACTAATTACTAATATTAATAATTTTAATACCTAAATCTCTGTAAAACTGTCCCTCCCCTCCTTCCAGGCAGACTCGCTTGAAATCCCGTCACCAGGCGGCCGGGAATGATTGACAGCTGACATGGCCGGCGTCACAGGCCCTCCTCCTTCCTGCTGGAGAAGCCAACGTCTTGGGAGGATGCGTAAGAATGTTCTGGGAACTAGGACCCTCGGCGCAACGCAGCATTAGGAGAAATTTCTGGGCAATGACCTACGACCCTATAAATCTCGTAACGGTCCCAGAATGAGTAGTATTTTGCTGAGTGTGGTAGCCGGGTGAAGTCGAGTGGTGCGAGGGACATTGGCGACGAGGATAGGCGACGGTGGCAGATTGCGAGACGACGGCGGACGAGCACAAACACCACACTTGCCTGCTCTCCCGCACTTTGGGCTGCTGTGAAGGCTACTGTGCATGAGGGCGTTCGAAGAACTCTAGAACACTGCTGACTGGTGGGACTTGGACAAAACTGTTAATAGTGGATCTGAACAAAATGGACATATAGTTTAAAAAGTAATTCATTAGGCTTTGACACACTGTATGTTCTGATTGATATTATTTATTTAATTACATTAACTATTTTAAGGTAATTGTAAAATGTACTCATGGAATTTATTAATTGTAAATAGCAAGAGGTGTCTATTTGTTGTGAGATATTGAGACGAGAGTATTTCCTTTGTAATTATTATTTTTAATGATTTGTGATAGTATATTTAACTATTTTATTTAAGTAAGACCTACATCCCTTAACGAACCTTGTTTAGCCCACTGACTTTGAGAGATCGTAACAATAGAATAGCAGTTAAAAATATAAGGCGTACATTTCACTGGACATTATAAATGGTAATTTTGTAAAAAAGGGCCTCAATTCAAATCCATAGCTTAAGGAAAATGCATAAGAAATACAAGCAGCTTAATAAAAAACACAACTGCGTAGTAGAAGTTCGGTACAATAAATAAACATTAGGAAAGCTATGTGGCATGTACAATGATGATTTTAATGCATAAAGTAACAAACAATTGATGTCCACATGAGTTTTTATTAAGCGTCTGAATTTTAAAATTGCCTCTCTTTGATATGTTTTATCGAAAGTTTGACATTTCCCAGTAGTAATATTACCTAAGGCTATTGTTAGTTCTTGAGCTACATTATCACGAAGAAAATGCGTTTGACATTTCGAGAACAATAACTCCACCACGCTAAAAAATATACAAATAAAATACAACCTAAAAAAAACACATATTCTGAGATACGGTAATGAAAGTTATTATAGCATAATAACGATATTTGAATAACTATACAATTTGAAACAACATATGTCTTAAAATTACTTTTTCTATAACTCAAATACGTACCCAGCAGGTAAACGACTTTAAACACTTTGCTCACAGAGTTTACATTTTCCTTTGCTGTCAATTGAGGAGCTTTCTTTCGTATTCTTAAGAAATATTGCTTTCTGCACTAAATTTTACAGATTACATATTTTTGCACGTTCGGCCTTGATGTAAAGGTGCTAAACAAAACTTCTTGTGAAGAGTGTGGAATAAACATATAATATATACTGTTAGTTTACAACTAAAACTACCGAGCGAAATGGCGCAGTTATAAAACACTGGACTCGCATTCGGCTGGACCCGGGTTCGATTCCCTGATTTCGCTTTTCCATGGTTTCCCGAAATCACTCCAGGCGAATGCTGAGATGGGTCCTTAACATAAAGCATGGCTGGATCCTTTCCATTCCTTCCCCAATCTCTCTTCCCTGAGCAACTTGCTCCGTCTTTAATGACCTCACTGTCGGCGAGACGTTAAACCCAACTACCTACAACTAAAATTCTATAGAGGATGGATGGTTACAATACTTCTCAATTAATACAGGCACGATAAGTTTGAAACACAAAATTCATAAATCCATTTTTCTTTACATGCATACCGAATGTGAAAGTAACGCATCATTACGTACAGACCCTCACTTTTTCCATAGCAGTTAAGTTAGAGTGTTTTTTTATCGAATAGTATGTTTATACTTAACACTAGCAAAATCATTACATTGCAATGTATTGCCGTCCACAAGTTTACGTTACCGGACATTAAACGCATAGTATATGCATTGTATTCAAAGAAAGTTTTCATAAACACTAAAGCCTAAAAATATTTCTCGTATTGCTTATAACAGACATTACCTGCATAAACGGGCGAAAACATTCATGCCAGTTGATGGCTGATTTTTTTATTGCAATAACAACATAATTAAAATGCAAATGTGAACCTGGAATATTTATTCAACTTAGAACGATTTCTTTTTCTGATAGAACTAAACTGTTTCAAAATTATAAATTACGATTTTTTGGAACTGGGCCCTTAAATATGTTATCTGCGATATAAATATGCATGAACAAGAAATTTAGGAAAACACCCAAATACAACATGAACAAAAATTAAATAAATAGTTTACAAGAAAGGTAGAGTTCTTGCTTAATATTTACGCNACACCCAAATACAACATGAACAAAAATTAAATAAATAGTTTACAAGAAAGGTAGAGTTCTTGCTTAATATTTACGCTTAAATACAAAATTTGTACAGAATTATTTTTTTTCCACCGAGTTCCACTTATAGGAGTAAATAACGTTTTTCAGTTGGTAAGAGCTTACAAGAACGAAATCACTAAATGTAATGCTTTACAATCGTGAGCGTATGTCACGTGTAAGCCCTAAGTCAATTGTTCATCGACCAACATGCTTGGCAGAAGAAACATATAAATATGCCGGTGCATGTTACGATAAGCTACTGTAAAGAACGTACATTTTAAGCAGTGGCGTGTGGTGAAGTGTTGCAAGGTAAGCTGGCGCTTGCTCACTACTGTACATTCTCAGTGCACGCAGCAGGAGCCAGCAAACGCCTTGGATTCTAGGCAAACTGAATGTATTCCGACCACTCACAAGCGAGCAGCAAAAGGACTATTACACGCGTCCTGTGGCGTCAGCTGCCGGACTACGTTCTATTGGTGGAATAATAATAATAATAATAATAATGGCGTGTGGGGAGTGCACCCAGGGCAGGGCAACACCCTCCAAGTGACGGTCTTTCCAACTGGGACCCGTAGGTAACCGTTATCCCCGTGAAGTGAAACCCTAGAATGGAGCTGCGCTGGAATTAAAGGGCGGGGGAAGCGAGAGCACTCCGAGAAAACCCGCTGGCAAGCGGCATCGTGCAGCACGATTCCCACATGCGAAAAGCCGGGAGTGAGCCCGCCAGGGATCGAACCCGGATCGCCGTGATGGGAGGCGAGCGCCCTGGCCACTACGCCACCGCTGCCCCTTTATTGGTGGAAGTTTATACTATCAAGCAACAGGGTACAGCACAAAGCTAACCCTAGCTTACCCTACAACAGTTCGCCAGACTCCACTGGTTCTAAGGTATAAAGATATTTACCAAAAATGTTTGAAAATCATGTTTTATTAAACCATTTCAGTTCGGCATTAATTTATGGTATCTGATGTCACTTAGTAATATTTTGGTTCGTACTGTACTTATATTGACTCAACTCTTGCTTCATCCTCGCAGCCAACGAACTACATGCTTGGTGATCATGAGACATGAATGAACCACTCGCATGCTAGAACTTTAGAAACGTACACGTGTCACATTGCCCACAAGGAAGAAACTGACTTCATTGGTCAATGATCGTAGCTCTGTACAGTTATAGTAATACACTGCCTTTCTATGCAACACGTCCAATGCAGTGGGCACAGGGAGTGATGATGAGAGGTTTGGGCGGCTCTTAACATCGAGGTCTTGAGAGACGATGAGGGTGAAGCGAGGTGAGTATGGGGCAGCGCCGGAATGAAGGGACGAGCGAAACGGGCTATAACCGAGAAAACCCGGCGACCAGCGGCATCGTCCGGTACTATTCCCAGTGTACACACGGACTGAAGGAGTTAGTAGCCTATACACTGCCGCAAACCTTTCGTATGAAGACATTCCTGTTTAATAATAATTCGTTGGTCTTTTACCGAGGTACGTCAACACTATAAGAGACGAATTAACGAGGTATGATTTTTCCTGTTCTGTGTACTGGATGTGGAATTTGATAAAAATTTACTCTTAAGGCGGCCATTTTTAAGGTGCTTATGCACAGTTTCCTTGTATTTGAGATAAAATTAAGAATTTTATCCATGCTAACTTTTTAGACACAATTGCACACACAACTGAAAACTGAGTCAACGTTTCGCTTACAAATTTTTTATGGCAGGTAGAATTGAACACACTCAGACCCAATGTACAGAACTGTGTACATAAGGGATGGGAATGTTTTGTTTGTACACTGCAAGGCTCGGTGTCCAATGGACTTCCTTGCGGCCAACTGATTGGTAAACCGCGTTACCGCGCTAGTTTATGCCTGGTTCACATCAATGTCGTCGAACACAAGAGCCTACAGCTTATTGGCTGTAATAAAGGAACAATAACTGTGCCAGCTGAAGTACAGCGCACGTCAAACATTTCACTGACTGTAACACTTGACAAGTGGGCGTCAAAAGGTTGAGTCAAAGTCCCACTCTAACTTGACTACAGACAACTATGCATACACCCCTGAGTACTTGACAACTTGTACGTTGAAGGGAAGTGTTATATCGACGATGTACATGCTTCGCTAACAGGCCTGACGTTCACTTCAACTTTCCAAAAGACTCTAATTGGAGTAAATACGAAAGTTTACGTAAAGGTTGGATAGTCACGGTGGCGCGTGCAGATTCAACTCGGTACGATGCTGTTGATAGGTGAGGTGGTATCCACGCCCACCCACCGCGATTGGAAGGAGCGTAATCTCCTTGTATCGGATTGCATTCAACTGCAGCCAATTAAAGCACGGCGGAGATACATTATTGTCTGGCTTCAGACTTCATGGCATCTGGCAGGTATGCACAGCATGGATTACTGTAACTACTGAAGTGGCTAAAGTCCCTGGCGTGGCTTTGTGGCTGAATACCAAACTAGTGCTGGGCACTGTGCACACCATATGTTGGTCTGGATTTGACTCCTGTTTTTACCTTTAAGGCACAAGCACAGGAGACTCGACTGTCTACACGCCGTACAAGACAGTACAGATAATGATGCCACTGAGCACGCCCCTCAGTTGTGGGTGTTACGCGTGTCTGAGACCTAGAAACGCAGTGCAGTAGGCGTGCCACAGCCACTTCGGCAACAACACTCTATGGGACCACAGAGAACATAAATACACAGAGACGAAGTGGCGCGGCGGTTCCATTGATGTGAGCGAACTCATTCTGTAGTTGTCTGAGCCAGGCTCTGGAAACAAACCGTATGTCTGATTGGCTACTGCACGCTGCTAAATATTCCCTATTGGTTGAGCTGCCGCCTGGTGATTAGATCACCAAGCTTTCTCCGTTTCAAAATTTTGCTTGCCAGTGACTTTGCGATATAATCGGCAGGTTTACCTCTGCATTCTTAAGTATAGCCACCGTTTCTTTACAATTTTTGAATAAAACTTTTGAAAAAAAAACGCAATGTATGACGTGTTTGGTTATTTCCTACATATGTAATGTAACACAAGCGTTTTATAGTTGCGTAAACATAAACACAACTTATTTTTTGGTTAAATTTNGGCACCGTTTCTTTACAATTTTTGAATAAAACTTTTGAAAAAAAAAACGCAGTGTATGACGTGTTTGGTTACTTCCTACATATGTAATGTAACACAAGCGTTTTATAGTTGCGTAAACATAAACACAACTTATTTTTTGGTTAAATTGAACTTTTACTTATACTTTGTCAATAAATAAAAATGTTTCATTCGTAAGTAATACGAATGAAACCAGAGAGAAAATAGGTGCGTTGGTAATGCCTAGTAAGAAATAGTTCTTATGCAATATATCGTTGAGCTGAGTGCGCACGAGTGCGGTGCGTTGCTCCTGTGGTGTAATTTTATAGACTCAGTTAAGCTTTGTTTGCATGAGGTGGAGGATTTTCCTGNTTAACTTTTACTTATACTTTGTCAATAAATAAAAATGTTTCATTCGTAAGTAATACGAATGAAACCAGAGAGAAAATAGGTGCGTTGGTAATGCCTAGTAAGAAATAGTTCTTATGCAATATATCGTTGAGCTGAGTGCGCACGAATGCGGTGCGTTGCTCCTGTGGTGTAATTTTATAGACTCAGTTAAGCTTTGTTTGCATGAGGTGGAGGATTTTCCTGGAAGTAGAACTTCAGCAGGGCTTCAGCAAAGTGGGAAGTAACCGTGAATGAACTATAAAACACTAGTTATAGCAGTTTTCTCTTCAAAATTATGCACTGTAAGGAGAACTCAACAACCAGGAGCTGCCACTTGTGTGCCCATATTTGTCTGACGTTATGCGAATAATTTTTGTAAGCAGTGGATAGTTTTAAACAATAAGTATTTTTAATATATTTTGAAATCTGTTTTGTGGACTGGGCACACGGCACACGGCAACCTTAATAATGTTTGACATCGAGAAACGTCAATATTACAAGTAAATTTCCTTCTTTCTTGAAAAATGATCCTTGTGTCCAAGGTCACATGGGCGTTTCCGCACCTGTAGGTTCCAACACAGAGTAGCTAAGTATGCAGAGATGGAACAGCGCTTACACCGCGAACTCCAGTAGCACTTTTTCAGCAAAATGGCGTCACTTGACAGCAGCTGGTCTAAATACCGTTCACCAATCTGCGCCTTGTAACTTGTGCTCCAGTCGGTAGCCCAGCCAACATACTTTTGCGGCATGCGGTAGCCAACCAAATACCAGGCCCATTCCCGGATCCTCGCGCAGTCAATCAGAGATTAGGTACGCTCACAACAATGGAAATTCCCCGCCATTTTGTTTCTGTGTACTAACCTACTCTGTGACGCTGCTTTTACAAATCTGGTGACAAATGAACTGTTTAGTGTAGAGGATTGGAAGTTGGTTTCTTCGAAGTTCACATGCACATACTACTCGCTAAAAAAAAGAGCTATGATAAGTGTTACTTGTTTTACCTTACGATGGAGCCACGAACAAACGGAAGCAATTATAGAGCTACATTGTGCTGAGTCTGTAAATTAGCTCACAATCTCGCAGAAAATCTGAAACGTGTTTGTTTTTTCGTAATTATTGTCTATATACAGTGACAGTTCTCTGGTCTATAAACTATGAGGACAGGTGACAGATTTTCGTTTTATTCACGTGTCCACAACGTGACTCACCCATTGCCAATATCACTGTCAAAACTGCATTGTCAAAAGTGATGAATGTGTTTATTTTCCGTTCGGTTTTTCTAAAGATCGACACTTTGATTAAGATTAACATATTTTGAATAACTCCATTACATTCTAGGTCAGAGGAAGTGTACAACTATTTCAAAGCATTCACTTACATGAACAGTGTTAACCTCAAATCCAATCAACTTTTTTTTATAGTACTATTGGCAGAAAATAATTCCAGTGCTGGAACACGGATAGTGGTTACCGCCGCAGAGGGAATATGAAGAAATATATTCATGCCAGCTGCCTGTAGTAGTTAGAAACAGTTCCTCCGAGTGCACAAGCTTCAAGAATATGAGCCAGGAGCCATCCGCCACATTGGATTGCATCACACGTCTGCCATAATGGATTGACGTTACCCCTACGACGCCACTTTTCCCCCCTCGAATATCACGATTCCCTGTAATACCATCACATTTTTTTAACTTCTCTCCAATTTTCCTGAATTTCACTCCGAACCCGCAAATTTCTCCGCAAATTTATTTCCTGTATGCAATGTGCACACTGACGCTGGGTGACTCCACAATTTACTTCTATGACTCCATTTTGGGCATGTGTCAAAGTAACAAATAAGAAGTCATCAGTTATTTAGAATTCAATATGTCAAATTAACCTTTTATGTAATCAATTTTTCAATTATTTTAATTGCTTGGAGATGTAATTATAGCATGCGACGTAATATTGGTCACGTATTTCGAAGACGAATTAAAATACGACAAAATATTAAATGATTATGAGCCTACGTACTACACCATATTAGATTTAATAACCATAATTGTACTGTTTAATGCATCTGGTTAACCTTAAAGGGTATATATATGTTATTCCCATACGATCAAAATAATACTTTTCCTACTACTTGTTACTATAAGAGAATATGGCACAATATTTTTTAGGCCTAGATATGCCAAGTGGAACAAACCTCGACAATGCGAATTAACAGTAACAACAAGACGAAAATGAGTAATGGCCACGAGATGAATTCAGCGGATCTAATCTCGAGTGACATCATGTACCCCGAAATAAAGGGCAACATTAAATAAAAAACATTTTACAAGAAGTTTGACCTGGAATCCATTTTTCCAGCATCATTTTAAAAGAAGAAACTCAGCCTTTTACAAGGACCCTATTGCATTCGTTATTCATATGCATAAGCAGCTTTTTCGTATTCATTCTTCAGTACTATTTGCCAGATACTCGCGTAACCAATAAACGACGGGTGGGCCAACATCAAAGGAGCCACCACGTCATTTCGTCTCAGTATAGTTATCTACTCTGTGACTGTGCGAGGGCATATGTTGATCCACCATGCAAACCACGGACGACTGGGTGCAGCGGCGTGTTGTATGGTGCAAAAAGGAAGGTCGCGGGGGAGGGAAGTCGATCGAGCGACACGTGGCACATCGATGTGGCCGAGTGACCTTGGGATGGCGTCGATAGAATACAAAAAAAAAGGGCAGGCCATTTCCTGACGCACGGTGTTCGCTGCTGCGTCGCGGGAACAAAGCCTTCCCGCTGACCGCGAGTCCACTAGTGCAGGTCACGTGAATCGACTCACTGCTGCTCTGGTCCCGTCCATATTTATTCCACAGAATACGTCAGTGTACATAAGCGAAAACGCGTGGCGAGTCCTTCGATGTGGCCATGCCCATCCTCTAATTGATCAGGACAGGAAAATTTCGCATTTCAAATGTGCTGGGGCCACGGTGGCTGAGCGGTTAGAATGCTCGCCTCCCACCAAGGCGAACCGGGTTCAATCCCCGGCCGGGTCACTCCCGGATTTTTGCAAGTGGGGATCGTGCCAGACCGTGCTGCTGGACGGCGGGTTTTCTCGGGAATCTCCCATTTCCCCCGTCCTTGCATTCCGACGCTGCTGCATATTCACCTCAATGTTAAGAACCGTCCAAATCTCTCCACTCCACTTCGGAGCATTCCAGTTTCCTCCCCAATCTTCAATTCGCCGCTGCTCCATCCCCTTTATTATTTATCACTTAACCATTCCTCTGGATTGCCGGAACGACCGGCCTGCCCTTCGGGTAAGTCAGCCGACTCCCCTAAGCACAAGCCTCATTTAATCCACTGGAATCCATCCTAAAGACTGGAACACCTTACGAGTCTCCATTTTCAACTATCAATGGAGTGAATGAGTGGAGTGAAAAGATTTAGGAGGCTCTTAACATCGTGGTCTTGAGAGCCGAAGAGGGTGAAGTGACCAGCGCCGGAATGTAAGGGTGGGCGAAGACGGAGATCACCGAGAAAACTCGTCGACCAGCGGTATCGTCCGGCATTATTCCCAAATGTGAATATCCGGGAGCGACACTGCTGCGAATCGAACCCGGTTCGCCTAGGTGGGAGGCGAGTAGTTTAACCCTCAATACCACCGCGTCGCCTTAAACTATCAACACCTTGTGACCTGGAGACACGATTGACGCTCTGCTCATATATATATTTTCTTTGAAAGTGTTGCAGTCTTATTCTCCTAGTTTTGATGTAAGTATGCCATATCCATATCTATAAGTCAAAAAAATTCGAAATACGCCATAAAAATTCGAACACCAAATAATAAAATTAAAAATTAATAATCATTGTCGACTGTCGTCAATAAACACGCAAATATCATAAAATACAATTATACAAAATTAATCTTGTCCGTTGTCGAAAAAAAAAAGCCACGAGATGACCAGAATGAGTACACAACAGACAAATAATCAGAGTGGTATAACTAGAAAATTACAAAATATCTGGACGAAACAACGAAGACAACACGGAAAAACACTATAGCCAGTGTGTGTAGGCTTTCCTCATACTGTGTGTGTGTGTGTNAACAACGAAGACAACACGGAAAAACACTATAGCCAGTGTGTGTAGGCTTTCCTCATACTGTGTGTGTGTGTGTGTATATATGAGTGGTGTCTTTTCCCGACACGACGCACATGTTGCCATCAATATAAGCCTATTNGTGTGTGTGTGTGTGTATATATGAGTGGTGTCTTTTCCCGACACGACGCACATGTTGCCATCAATATAAGCCTATTACGGTTGTCCGTGTTGGCCTTTCCATGTTGTTTCTAGTGCGTATGTATCTGTTCATTGTGTTCGTCTGATGAGTTGTCTTCCTTTTTATTTTTACGATGGTCTACGTGGTGGCAATAATTATTAAAAAACCATTTAAGTTATTCATATTACGTAAAATGATTTTTATTCATTACAGCACGCGTGATGAGAAGCCAAACACAAACTAACGCTTAGACCACGCTGAGACCTTCTGACAACTATCCTCGTAATTCACGAGCCAAAGTTGGAGACATATACAGAAAACGAAAATCGTCTACCTCATCTAAAGTGCACTGAAAGTACACTATCTTATTTTATATAATGCTTCAGTTGTTTCAAACTTATTTAAAAAAGGATTAAACTAACTTTAAAATAGAATTCGTACCCACGAATGCATTAAGGAGAGTATGAAAGTTAATTTTGGCGAAGAAACAATTTTTTATAACATTAATGTTTGGAGATTTATGTTTAATTTGATATAGGCCTATACTATATCATCACTGTTAAATAATTATAAGAGTTTTTTTTATTATGTTACTGCACGATCAATTATTTTTTGTATTCGTGAGCACTTGTTAACTTAAAATTCAGGAAATATTTGCTCTAGAAGGCTGTGGTTGTCCTTGAATTTAAACAGAAAAGTGCATCAGAGAGCTGGGTGCATTGGTTCCTATAGCATCAGGATGACACTCAAAGAGATAAAGATTACAGTGATGGAGGGTTTTGAGTGGTGTCTCCATTTATAAGTTATTTGTTATTGGTGCGACTTCTGAAAAATTATATTTTTTTGCATAAATTTCCCATTATCTTAGAAACGGCTTCAGATATCATTTTAAATTTTCACCATTAATTCAATACATCATTGTGGTAATGTGGATATACAATGGTAGCGGCTAGACAAATAATTTTACCACAAATATTAAAACTTATTGAAAAAATAAAAAATACGTTAATTTTTATAATTATATTTTGCTTTCTGCTCATCGTATTTTCCGAAAATAGATCAGCATGCGTACAAATCTACGGATATACATCCTGTAAAAATTGTATCGCATTATCTTGAAGAGTTTACAAGGCAAAGAGTTATGAATTTGTTAAATTTAACATTGGCGGCATCTGCATTTCCTACACCTCTTTAATTTTAATAATTATTGTTGGATATATTTTAATTGTGTTAGCAGGAGATAGTAAAATTAATTTGGTGTATTATTAGTGTTTAACTGAAAGTGTAACGCAGGGGACGCATTTAATAAACATTAGCATAACAACTTTTATAATATTAACATCTTTATGTTTGGAACAATTTCATCGTTTCGTTTCATCGACGTTTTAAATTAATTTACTTGAGCGAAAGAATCTTCAGGTATATAGAGAAAAGAATGATGGCAGGCTTTTAAAATGTCTTCTTTTATCGTAACACAACCACATATGGGAATGTAACAGCTTGAGGATCATGGTAAGTAATATAATATTTTAAGTGATAAATTAAAATGAATCTCACTAGTTTTTAACAGACCAGATACTCTATAAATGTTTTTCGTTCAATGCAGTTGTGGGATCACAAAGACGTGCAACATTGTATTAATTTATAGCAAAACCTCAACTGACTTGAGGCGCCTTTGGACAGGCGGTACCTCTCCAAAGAATCTGCAGACATTGTCGGTCACCTGGAATATGATACATAAGGAATAAAATAGTGGCTAGACATAACTCTCTCCCTGTAGGCTTTAAAACCACTGAGCACGTACACTTCTCTAGTGGGTACAAAGCCGCAAAAGATTTTATCTGCATTTTTGTAACTATTTTCCTAATGGACAGAAGGCTGCATCGTAATCGCTTACGTTTGACTGTGGAGGTACCGCATAATAGATGAGTACACACAAGTGAAATGGTGTAGAGTTTCCTTTGACTGTGGATGGATGTATCGCGAGGCGAGTCAAGTAAAATAAGGGGGCCCACTTAGCAAACATTTTAACCGCCCCATGGTCACGGCCGGCCATAAGGAAGCGTTGCAACAGCGATGGAAAATAGCATGAACGAGCTTCGCGCGTATTAAGTTTCCTCAGAATTATGCTGTGACTATGGAATTTTAATACAACAATATGTTCAGTACACATACATCATTGTCCCCATAGTTAAAAATAAAGGGCTACTCAAAGCGAATTTTTCTGACTTTAAGACTTTTCAGAGACCACATTTATGTTTCAATAAACAAATGTATGATTTGGCAACAAAATATTTACATTAACTTCTGCCCTAAAAAAATTAACATTTAAATACTGCGCAGTTATTTAAATATTATTTTAGAATAAACTACTTCCAATGGGACCCAGCTGGCAACTCGGGAGACAGGGTTTCCCATACATGGGACGCTGCACGAGATGAGGATTCTGTGGCACAGAAAACTCAAAAATACTGAAATGAAACAGCTGCAAATGCATCGAACTCCAACCATACACGGAAGCAAAATGGCGGCACTGGCCAGCGACATGTCGGGACGCCTTTAGCCAATGAGCACCTGGTAACTTGCTTGTCAGTCGGCAGCCCAGCCAATAGGGGAACGTTCCACACACTGTAGTATCCAATCAGGCACAAGACCCGTTCCCAGAGAATCGCGCAGCCATTCAGCGAATGGGCACGTCCACATGAAAGGCATTACACATCTGCACAATCATCTATTCTGTGAGTTGGCGCACGTTAGCAGAAGTCGCCGACGGCGGTGCGGCGAAGTAGTATTTCAAGGAGACGCCTTTTGTTGGCGGAGGAGAGAGAGTAGGTGCAGGCCGGTGCAGTCTGCTTCCGCGACGGAAATGCATTATTCAAGGCGACCTCCCGCCAAGGAGGACATGATTCCCAGCGACCACACTCGTAGTGTTTCGCCATCACGTACGACTTCCCACCCCCTCGCTTCTAAGCCAGTCTTCTGCCCCGCCTTGCACACGCAGGCTCCGGACTCACGTGCCTGCCTACTCTGAATATTATCAATATCATACAAGGACTGAATCTGTAAGGCTATTTCCTTGTATTTTCTAGATAATTCCCGTTACCGACACAATATAGCTCTGTGACGGCTTCCGTCTGCTCGTGGCACCATTACTTCTCGTCTTTTTATTAGTGCACAACCACGGAGTAGAGTGTGAGGGTGAAACGAGGTGAGTATTGAGCAGCCGCGGAGTGCAAGGGTGGGGTAAATGGAATATCCTCGAGAAAACCCACCGACCAGCGGCATCGTCCGGCGCGATTCCCAAATGCGAAAATCCGGAGGCTAACCCGCCCGGAATCGAACCCGGTTCACCTTAATGGGAGGCGAGTGTTCTAACCATTACATCACCACGGCCTCCACAGAGTATATAAGTAGGTACACACAGATTAAATGGCGTGGCGGTTCCTTTGATGTGTGGTTGGCTGCGCGGGGCTCTGGGAATAGGCTCTGTCCGATTGGCTACTGCAAGGTGTGAAAGGTTCCTTATTGACTAGGGCTACCGGCTGGTCAGTAAGTTACCAGACGCTGATTGGCCAACGGCGTTCCATTATTTTTTCTGTCCAGTGACGACACTTCGCTGGCGTGTGCGACTGGAGTGATCGGTGACGGGGTACCAGCTGCAATAACAACATCGGATCTGTGTCAAATAATTATAATAACGAAATTCTTAATTTCAAAAATGTTTTTACAAATTTTTTTTTCAGCAGAACGGGAGAGTGTATTTCTATATGAAGCAGAAGGAAATAAAAAATGGCCACAATTAGTTGGATAATGAGGAAGCAATTAATTCAAATCGCTGTCACTGTAAATGATAATTAACTTACCAAAAACGAAATTGGTGTCCTCAATGTGTTAGAAGTTTGTTTTGAATCTTGACGTGACTGTTGCTGTTTTAAATTAGAGTACATTCGAAATGTCCTACATATTATCACCGAAGATCTGACAGTGGTGTAAGGAAGGACGAAGACAAACATATTTCATCTGTGACAGTATCGACAACAACATGTAACTTAGAAGTGAGGGGCTGTAAAAACTAGAAGCGTTGTTTTAATTCGAGTGGTATCTAACTATATAGTTATGACTGCTATAGCTAAACAAATAGGTCTGGCGATAGCCAACCAGTCCACAACAGATAACATGTAATAATTGCACTATTAAATGTTAGCGAGATGAAAATAGTGAGAAATATTAGTACCATTAATTTTTTTGTAATTGTTCATAACAACAAAATTACAATTTATAAGTAGATTCTTGAAATTTATTCTTCAAATTGGAACAGCATAGAAGAGATTGTGTGATAATGTCTCACGTTCATGACTGATTCCTGATTGGCATAGCAGATGCAACGATCCTGCCCACGAGGTCGCATGCCGACTCCACTTCAGTCAAATTGAAGAAATTCGCGTTCAGATAACTTTTTCAGTCGCAGATCATAACAAAATTTTAAGCGTTGCGGTGAGCAGGTCTTTATTAGGAACTGTACCCCCATTAGCATAAGGTCACAGAATACTTGAGCCTACAGAGGTAAAAAAAAGCCGTTTACCCCGCGAACCCGCGCAGCACTTGCTAGCTAAATGGCGTCACAAGGCAGCAACATGTCTAAACGCTGTTCGCCAATCGGCACCTGGTAACCTACTCCCCAGCTCGCAGCCCATTCAAAGGGAACCTTTCGCAGCATGCAGTAGCCAATCAGACACAAAGCCCGATCCAGGACCAATCAGCGAATGGATACGCCAACATAAAAGGAACAGCCACGCCATTTCGTCGCTGTGTACTTATTTACCTTGTGATAACGTTCTGTCATACGTAGAAACCCGCAAATATCGCGAGTTCGTTTAAGAACAAGTTAAACTATATCCGAACGTACCATGAAGTTTCGGTTCTATTGGACCGCAGTTTGTGAGTCACGCCCAGGACCACTTTCGACCAATAACGAGCCTGTTAGGAAAACAAGGACCGAATTCTGTGCTACCTAGTCGGTGGTTAAACTGGAGAAGCAGCTAATGAACAACTAACTGAGGCTGGAGTACACAAAGGACTGTGCAGTCTAGCTTGTTGCCGAATGAATCCGCGGAATTTCTGGGTTTCTACTCGTATGTCGGAAACAATAGAAATGTTTTTGTGTTCGACGTTACTAGCAGAAGCGGTTTATGAGACTGAGGACTGTAGTCTCAAGAACGAAGCACATCCCCCAGCTCANGTTCGACGTTACTAGCAGAAGCGGTTTATGAGACTGAGGACTGTAGTCTCAAGAACGAAGCACATCCCCCAGCTCACGACGGATTTGCCTTACTGGATGCCGTTTTCTGCTGTGTAGGTACATCGGGTAGTGCAGTCTATGAAACTCATTTCCTGCGCAGCGTCCAATACATGTACCGCGATGTCTGAAATACGTACTTCAGTGCGTAGAGATATCTTGACAATTAAGAGACGCTACAAGTGAGTCACCTATATTCATGGCTGCGTCACTATAAGTTATGTTAGTTTCTGTAAACCCATTTTCAACCATCCTATTGGTTCACACAACACCGAACACGCTTATAGGCTATTCGCGGTAAAGTGACCACTTTTGAAAGCCCTCTCATTTGGAATAATAGTCAACAAATTTATTTAATTTTAGCGTCAGACGTTAACTTCCGAGTGCGGTGAAATCCACATACTGTGTTTATTACTTATTAGCAATGTTTGTTTCAGAAAGTAGTTCGATGATAAAAAATGGCTGAAATAAAAAAGTAACTAGGGCCTCAAAAGTGCTAAATTTAGCGTGAACAGCCTATACTTTACTGTACAACGTTCATTATTGGCAGGCTCTTTGTATTTGTTGAAAGTGTCCCAATCAAAGGTTCTTTCCTATGTACAGTGGTATGTAATCTATCCTGTTCACTTGAGTAGTTGATTGTTGCTGGCGTAATATTACGTGCCAGAGAACCTAATGAAAGCTGTCGACGAAGTAATATTTTTTCACCCGTGTCTTCGAAGATGCAAATGTCCTAATGTCACCGCAAACTCCGCAAAACTAAATGAAATGCAGGCGACGTAATATTACGTTGGCAGCACCCAAAGTGTGAAAATGTAAAGCACAAGCCTTGGTGGGTCTAGCGAACTGAGTGGTCAAACGATGGGTTCAATCCCCTAGCCTTAATGCATGGCATGCAGATACTCTAGCAAGAACACTGTGGCATGCTGGGGAGCTGTCTTGCTGAAACCTTGCAGGTTGTCTCATTGCGAGCGGAATGTCTTCGATCAGGTCTGAGAGGTATCATCCAAGATCACTCAACAAATTTGTTTCTACAATGTGGCGAGCATTCTGGTCGTTTGAGGAAGTTATTTACAATACCTGCCCTTACATTTAAATAGCATCTTTTTTTTTTGCGTGAGGGTTTACTCTATACAGATTGGCCCTTGTGGACCGGCCGAAAGGCTAATCCATTGGTGGGCCGGTTCGTCGGGGCGGTGGCGGTGGGCTGGGCTTTGCGATGGCGCATGTCCTCATCCTAGAATTAAAATAAACAACACTATGACACAAATATTGAAACGAACGATATAAACAACATAACACAATAACACAAATAAACAACACCATGATAACATACTAACACAAAAATACGAAACAACATAATTATGTCGACATGATTTCGATCCAAATAGTTAAATTTTCCAAATATACGATAACCTTCTTAAGAAAAAGTAGAATCAAACACCTTGAATGGCAATTTGGCTGAGTGGGACAAAACAGTGTAAAATTTTCTTTCTTTCCTTTTTTTTTTCTTTCTATACAGACTATACACGTTAAAAATGACTAACGTAAACCCTCAGCGTGCGAATGAATGGGAACGGTACAGTGGCGAGTTGAAAAGGCTACACCGTGCACCGTTACAGATGTTAGCGTACAGAGTCCACNTGAATGGGAACGGTACAGTGGCGAGTTGAAAAGGCTACACCGTGCACCGTTACAGATGTTAGCGTACAGAGTCCACGCTACTAAATATTAACCGCGGGAGTCTGAGCAACCACCTTCCACCGATGTAACTGATGGAGACATCTTGACTCACGACATTCCAAACATGGCTATGCTCTGTATTCAGCTGCAGTGCGACGGCTAGTTTGCTTCTCGCGGCGTTGTTCTCAAAGCGCCGAGGAACTGTTTCTCCCAGCCATGGTGCCCACGACCCGCATGCGTGCCCAGAATTCAGCTCTGTTTCCATTAAACGGCGACCTTATGCAGCGAGTATTGTGTACTGTGGCAACTCCCATTCGTGGCTTTCGTTCTTCTATACTGCTCACACCCTGACTTTAGCCGCTACGTAAACAGAGTTACGTCATTCCGCCGCGAACAAACAATTGACTGGTAGCTGCGGGAACTATATTGATATGTTCCCAAAGATATTTTCTCATGAAAATAGACTTCAGACTATCAACNGACTGGTAGCTGCGGGAACTATATTGATATGTTCCCAAAGATATTTTCTCATGAAAATAGACTTCAGACTATCAACATGGTTTTCAAGATTGCTTACTCATAATTATAGCCGCATTCCGATAGGAAACCGAAATCCAGAATCCAAAATGTAATCATTTGTTTTTTTTTTTTTTTCTGTCGTAATATGTGCCGTATTTAACAATTCTATTCATTAATGTGTTCAGTTTTGTCAATCTCTCAAATATTATTTCCTTGTGAGACCACAAACCTTAATGCACTCGNTATTCATTAATGTGTTCAGTTTTGTCAATCTCTCAAATATTATTTCCTTGTGAGACCACAAACCTTAATGCACTCGTTGGATTTATCAGCAAGTATCACGCATACTGATGTAGACTGCACAATAAAACACGTACATCACTTAACTACAAATGGCATTCTGGCAAGCTTCCATCCGCGATGGAAAAAAGTCGCGGCAGACACAGCTGCAAGTAAAGCTGCTTATATAAAGGCAATGCTGAATGCTGCCGAGGATAGTAATCAAAAACATTCCAAACAGTTGGCTTTCCGCCACTTTGTAACGGCCATCGCTGAGAAAGCCACTCTGCGTACGTCAGCACACGGTTCACTTACTGACATGCCATTTCAGCAACTGCCGCGTCTTCGTTCAGCGGAGACGTACACGAACCGTGGGAACATGCTGTCGTCAATGCAGCGCATGCGCACGTGACGGCTAATGGGCTTCAAATGATTTTGAAAGGAAGAGTGGGAAATGANGGCTTCAAATGATTTTGAAAGGAAGAGTGGGAAATGATAAGTATAGAAACGCTCGTTATAAGTTGTGGAACATTAGATGGTGCAACATAAGAATAGTTGTATTTTGATTATGAATTTTTGTGTACACAATAAGTTAACTAAACTGCAAGCTGCTTTCACAGTGCGAAGGTTAAACGATCACAGAAGACTGACCAACTGGGCGTGTTTATTCTAGGTCTAAAGTAAAGCAGTAAAAGAAGAATAAGCTACTCAAAGTTGATGGAGCACTTTTGAAAAAAACCTTTGAAAAATATTACTGTCCCTACCTGTATAACGGGGACGCTGATTGGCATGCACCCAATAAGCTGGTAACAAGGGAGGGAAAGTAGTTTCGTGTCTAAACTTTGAATTAAAAGTATTAGGTAAACATGTGTGAATACCAAAATCTGTTTTTATTTCTGTTTAGTGTAAGTGTAAGNTACTAACACAAAAATACGAAACAACATAATTATGTCGACATGATTTCGATCCAAATAGTTAAATTTTCCAAATATATGATAACCTTCTTAAGAAAAAGTAGAATCCAACACCTTGAATGGCAATTTGGCTGAGTGGGACAAAACAGTGTAAAATGTTCTTTCTTTCCTTTTTTTTTTCTTTCTATACAGACTATACACGTTAAAAATGACTAACGTAAACCCTCAGCGTGCGAAGGAATGGGAACGGTACAGTGGCGAGTTGAAAAGGCTACACCGTGCACCGTTACAGATGTTAGCGTACAGAGTCCACGCTACTAAATATTAACCGCGGGAGTCTGAGCAACCACCTTCCACCGATGTAACTGATGGAGACATCTTGACTCACGACATTCCAAACATGGCTATGCTCTGTATTCAGCTGCAGTGCGACGGCTAGTTTGCTTCTCGCGGCGTTGTTCTCAAAGCGCCGAGGAACTGTTTCTCCCAGCCATGGTGCCCACGACCCGCATGCGTGCCCAGAATTCAGCTCTGTTTCCATTAAACGGCGACCTTATGCAGCGAGTATTGTGTACTGTGGCAACTCCCATTCGTGGCTTTCGTTCTTCTATACTGCTCACACCCTGACTTTAGCCGCTACGTAAACAGAGTTACGTCATTCCGCCGCGAACAAACAATTGACTGGTAGCTGCGGGAACTATATTGATATGTTCCCAAAGATATTTTCTCATGAAAATAGACTTCAGACTATCAACGTGGTTTTCAAGATTGCTTACTCATAATTATAGCCGCATTCCGATAGGAAACCGAAATCCAGAATCCAAAATGTAATCATTAGTTTTTTTTTTTTTTCTGTCGAAATATCTGCCGTATTTAACAATTATATTCATTAATGTGTTCAGTTTTGTCAATCTCTCAAATATTATTTCCTTGTGAGACCACAAACCTTAATGCACTCGTTGGATTTATCAGCAAGTATCACGCATACTGATGTAGACTGCACAATAAAACACGTACATCACTTAACTACAAATGGCATTCTGGCAAGCTTCCATCCGCGATGGAAAAAAGTCGCGGCAGACACAGCTGCAAGTAAAGCTGCTTATATAAAGGCAATGCTGAATGCTGCCGAGGATAGTAATCAAAAACATTCCAAACAGTTGGCTTTCCGCCACTTTGTAACGGCCATCGCTGAGAAAGCCACTCTGCGTACGTCAGCACACGGTTCACTTACTGACATGCCATTTCAGCAACTGCCGCGTCTTCGTTCAGCGGAGACGTACACGAACCGTGGGAACATGCTGTCGTCAATGCAGCGCATGCGCACGTGACGGCTAATGGGCTTCAAATGATTTTGAAAGGAAGAGTGGGAAATGATAAGTATAGAAACGCTCGTTATAAGTTGTGGAACATTAGATGGTGCAACATAAGAATAGTTGTATTTTGATTATGTATTTTTGTGTACACAATAAGTTAACTAAATTTCAAGCTGCTTTCACAGTGCGAAGGTTAAACGATCACAGAAGACCAACTGGGCGTGTTTATTCTAGGTCTAAAGTAAAGCAGTAAAAGAAGAATAAGCTACTCAAAGTTGATGGAGCACTTTTGAAAAAAACCTTTGAAAAATATTACTGTCCCTACCTGTATAACGGGGACGCTGATTGGCATGCACCCAATAAGTTGGTAACAAGGGAGGGAAAGTATTTTCGTGTCTAAAATTTGAATTAAAAGTATTAGGTAAACATGTGTGAATACCAAAATCTGTTTTTATTTCTGTTTAGTGTAAGTGTAAGNATTTGAATTAAAAGTATTAGGTAAACATGTGTGAATACCAAAATCTGTTTTTATTTCTGTTTAGTGTAAGTGTAAGAATTAGTAAATTTGTAAAATATTAATTTTTCTAGTAATTTTACAATTTCATTTGAATGCTACATGAATAAAGTGACCAGAACCATGGCAATGCCAATTTTACATATGGTGGAAGAATACACAACTGCAACACAAGGAGATCTTAAGCGATGAATTTGAAAAGAATGCTCAGTGTACCGTAAACAGTCTATGCGAATGTACCCTGCAGGCAGCTCGGTTTTCATCTGTGACGATGCCGTTTACCACGTGCATCTCNTAAACAGTCTATGCGAATGTACCCTGCAGGCAGCTCGGTTTTCATCTGTGACGATGCCGTTTACCACGTGCATCTCGGTGAATCGGGTGACGCTGCGTTGTGATATTACTTGCACTGCACATAATCCGTTACTCTATACNTCACGTGCATCTCGGTGAATCGGGTGACGCTGCGTTGTGATATTACTTGCACTGCACATAATCCGTTACTCTATACTCATTTTTTAAGTAAACTACGGTATAATTTAAGTCGCGAAACTATGTGGCGTAACGACAAATCGTGATTTTGTTTCCTACAGTTAACCAATATTTTACTCGTTTCTGAGGAGTAAGAGTAAAAAGGTGAATATACCAAAGAATAAAGACGATTTCAAATATTAAAAGCGAGATCGTATGCAAACTATTTGTTTTAGACTCACAGATGTTAACCAAAGAGAAAACAATCAATTATAAAAAGCATGTATGTATATATATAATATATGATATATGTATACAATGTATCGAATATGATATCTCCGTTATGAAGTAACGTCATTATATTTTAGGTACTGTTACAAATCTCTGGGATAAGCCATATTCGTAATAAGCTGATGGGGTTATCTGTTATAGAAGAACAGAATAAGAATTATTTACCTACAACACCGAGAAAAAATTTATAGCGTTAGCCTTTTACAATGTATTTGTCAATTACATACTACGGCAAAGCTTTAAATGTGTTTAGAAAGAAAATTAGTTAAGTTAAACAATTGCCTTCTTTGTCATGATTCACAAAGAAGGAATTAATTTAGACTCGGTAGCACTGCACAGTCAGCAACGGATATTGCGGAATTATTTCCACCTCCGATGGTGTATCAATCACCAGTTTCCTCCTTAGAGAATTCCGAGTTCTTCCTGCAGCCGTGATGGAATCGCAGGCCTCTGGATATATTGCGGGGATGTTTCCGTCATCCCCCGACACCTGCGATCACACGCTTCGTCGCTGCTGTATCTCCCTCTCCCGTTCTTGGCGCTACTGTAGCACAGTCACCAGAGTCGAATGTCACTGCACTCGGCTGGCGCACTATAGGCACGAATGGACTCAGCTCACTGGACATGACTCACGCGGATATTCGAAGCCCCGTTGTTTTTAACTGCGGTAGTACTCGCCAGATTATTCGACACCTTGGTTACGGTTCTGCCACATAGCGACGTCTGATGCCTTCCTTTTGGCGAAACACTCTCCGCCTTCCCGGCCTTGTGGTGGAGTCATTCACAGGTCACTATTCCGAAATGGAGTCACAGGTTTCCACGCCTCGTTGCCTCCTCACCATCGCCCATGTGTCAGTCCCTCTGGCGAGAGTGAATCACGCGTGTGAATAGGTGGACGCGTATCCAGCGGATGACCCCACAAGCATGTAACACTATTGTGAGCCACAGTTAGTATGCTGAGTGTTCTTGCTCCTTGTCATAATAATGGTTTTTCGAGCCTTAATACACTGTTAAAAATGTCTGCATATTCTTGGGTCAATTGACGAGATTTGGGCGGCTCTTAACAGCGAGGTCTTGATTTAGGTGAGTATGGAACAACGCCGGAATGAAGGTGCGGGGGAAATGGGAGGTCCATGAGAAAACCCGCCGACCAGTGGCATCACTTGGGATGATTCCCACTTGTGAAAATCCGGGAGTCACCCGGCCGGGAATTGAACCCGGTTCGCCTTGGTGGGATGCGACCATGTTAACTGCTCAACCACCGCGTCCCCCGTATATTCATGGAAATTTTCACGGAAATGTTCAGTAAATATACGGAAACGCAATCCGTAATGACATAATATGGAGTTAAATACAAAATATGGGACTTCTCCTCACTTCCAACAGTTTCGAATTTCGAGAATCTACAATCCCTAGGATACACGAAATATTCTTCGCCACTATATCGAAAAAAAAATCTAGTTTCTATGGCAGTTAGGATATTCACGCCACTTAAATCTGTTCTCTCAAACATCAAATAGGTGCGCGAGCAACTTGCAGCACTTCCTCAAACTCACAAACATTACTTGAAACTGAAAAACGCTAATGCTTCTTTATACAGAATGTTTGGAGACTCAGTGACCAAACTGTAGACGTAGTTTCTTTGGACCAATTTTAATATAATATCCCTATACACTTAGATACGGAAAAGTATTTTTATTTAATTTAATTGTGTTCAAAATTGCCGTGTACGACGCCTGGAGAGCAAGGCGGTGCACGTGTGCAAGGCTTATGTGTTACTATTGGTCCAAAGAAACTATGTCTGGAGTGTGGGCACTGAGCTACCAAACCGCCTATATATTAATACCATGTTAACATCGCCATAGGCTATCAGGTTGTGATTGCAGAAGGATGAATGTCTGGCACAAGAAAAATAAATGTCTTTAATAAAAAAATTATATGTTAATAAAACCTGAATAATAAAAAATGTAATAAAAATATGTTTTATTTCTAAGGTACACGTTTTCATAATATTTTTAATAATAAAAGAAAATACTTGAAAAAATACTTAAAATGAAAAATTTACTTACAAAGAAATAGTTAAATAGAAAATATATACATAAAATTAATGATGACTATAAAAAAANAAAATGAAAAATTTACTTACAAAGAAATAGTTAAATAGAAAATATATACATAAAATTAATGATGACTATAAAAAAAAATACTTATTGCTATTATATGACTATATGAAAAAAACATTATTGCTGATGTCTGGGATAGTTAAAAAAACTTATATAAAAATTATTTCTGTTCATAATAATAACGAAAAAATATTTATTCGTCCCCCACACACGCTATTACTTCTTTTAAACAACCCTTGTCGCAGCGCATGTCTCGATAGCCTAGTTGTTTAAGGCGTCTTAATGTAGACCCAAGGTTCGGCAGTTTGATCATGTCCCCCTCCAGACGATATTTTGAACTCTGCGAAAATTAAATGCNAAAATGAAAAATTTACTTACAAAGAAATAGTTAAATAGAAAATATATACATAAAATTAATGATGACTATAAAAAAATATACTTATTGCTATTATATGACTATATGAAAAAAACATTATTGCTGATGTCTGGGATAGTTAAAAAAATTTATATAAAAATTATTTCTGTTCATAATAATAACGAAAAAATATTTATTCGTCCCCCACACACGCTATTACTTCTTTTAAACAACCCTTGTCGCAGCGCATGTCTCGATAGCCTAGTTGTTTAAGGCGTCTTGATGTAGACCCAAGGTTCGGCAGTTTGATCATGTCCCCCTCCAGACGATATTTTGAACTCTGCGAAAATTAAATGCNGATGTAGACCCAAGGTTCGGCAGTTTGATCATGTCCCCCTCCAGACGATATTTTGAACTCTGCGAAAATTAAATGCCAGCATCCCTAGCAGCCAACTCTAGAACCAACATGGTAAACACTCCAGCATCCCTAGCAGGCGATGAAGGAACTACTGCAAACAAGACGGAGGGGTCGAACGAATATGAGTAATAGGGTGGCATACTCTAGCTGCATTAAACAACAGTACAGGGATCGGTAGTGTACTCTAGCTGACGAAGAGAGAAGTACATCATGCGACAGATGCGAAGGTAAGTAATTGGGAAAAAAAGATATTGGGAGAAAACAAGATGTGGCTGGAAACAAGATAATGGCCGGAAACAAGATGGGAATCGAAAACAAAATGGTGCAATCCAAAATGGCGGCCGAGGTACAGAGCTACAGACCCAGTCCTTGTCCTTGAAGGAACATTTTCTCTCTGCTTACATGCATAAATAAATGTGTTAAAAATGTTTTTTCCTAGTTATGTCCTACTCACATAACTTAAAAAAACAGTGGGTAAAAAAGGATATAAATTTTGTTAAAATTAAAAAACATCTTCCAAAAATTTTAATGCTCAATGAGATGCTAACCATCACTAAAATCACACAAATATTTTATGTGTATGAATGTAATTATTTATTTAAATAATTAATTAAGGATTAAGTGTAAAACACTTTTCAAGAGAAGGTGGTATCAAAATTATCTTTATACGTGCCTTGTAGCAGTGGCAGAGACGGCTGGAGTTAAAGTTGGCACCATGTGCAGAGTTGTACTTTGTTCTTCCTTGCTGAACATACAGGAGGCCGGCAGTCCTCGTGAGCCACCTGTAGCCTACAGCGGTGGCTTACATATCACCTACGTTAAATTTATTATTACAACAGATATCGATTGAATATTCATTGATCATGTAACGCAGTAATGAGTTGCAAAAAATAATTCACAAATGCGTATTTATTTTACCATACAAACTTTAATACGACGGAGAAAAAAAAGGAACGCACTTTTGCCTTCATTCCATTCGAGAATACACACAAGGGCACACTGACAATACATGGCTGGTCTCGTGAAGGGTACTGAGAAATATGGAAACGTACGAGAGGTACATCCATCCCCACCATTCATCGCTTTCATTGTCATGCCTACAGGAATTGCCTTTAATCATCGAAGCGGTTGGAGGGGGGGGGGAGGGGGGTATTGCAATTTAGCAATAACACTTTTTTTTTTTTACAAAAACAATACATTGAAAAAAATACAAAATTTTCTCAATGAAGGAAACAATATATAAATGAATTAGTTTGATTTATATTTTTTGTACAAAAAAAATTGTAATTTTATTTAAAAAATCATGATTGCGGACTATTTTTTTTCTCGCGGACGAAAATGCACGGAGAGGAGAAACGACTCCCCCGCCTCATCCGTGGAAGAATACATAAATATCGTACTGGTAGACAATATAAGCTGGGAACGAGTCAGTTTCCTCCCATTCTGTCTTGTGAATCAGCTTCGTGCGTTTCCAAGCCTTCTCCAGTTTTCAACTATTTTTTTTGCTTCCATCAACCTACAGTTCCGAGGTAATTACCTCGCATACTGTTGCAAAATGTTTTAGGACTTGAATTTTTTTCTAATGATTTCAAGAGCGCGTCTTATTTATTTAATCTGACTGTTAAAATCAATGAATTCAATCGAGTATTATAAATAAAGTTCTTGGCCAAAAAAATGTTTATGTTGCGGGTGATAAATTGTTAATCCTGTTTTTTTTTCTTTCAAAAATATATGTAACTGCGTTTCTTCCTTCCGCATTCGTACGAGTTAATGGACGTGTAGCTGCGATGTACGTGCTTACCGTAATGTAGGTCAGGAGACTAGACAGTGCTGACTAGGCACACCCAGCCAGGCGAGCGCTCGCACCAAGGCCGTCGACCTCAGCTCACATGCATCGTGCTCCCTGCTCAGTAATAATAATTTATGCGTTTATATTTAATNACCAAGGCCGTCGACCTCAGCTCACATGCATCGTGCTCCCTGCTCAGTAATAATAATTTATGCGTTTATATTTAATAATGGAGCTAGGAAATACGTATTGATTTTTAAAACTACACGTTTAAGGAGAAACGCTCGCCTCATCTCGTATCAAAAGTCGAAATACTCGCTTAACGTAACAAAAATTAATTACTTCCCGTCACGTCAGGCGAATTATTTTGACGAGTGTAAAAAATACCTCTTATTTTCTCAAAAGTATTTTAAAAAATATGTTTCTTGTGTAAGCAGCCATGGTTTTTTTCGTTGCTGAAAACTTTACGTTAGAGATAATTAAATANACCAAGGCCGTCGACCTCAGCTCACATGCATCGTGCTCCCTGCTCAGTAATAATAATTTATGCGTTTATATTTAATGATGGAGCTAGGAAATACGTATTGATTTTTAAAACTACACGTTTACGGAGAAACGCTCGCCTCATCTCGTATCAAAAGTCGAAATACTCGCTTAACGTAACAAAAATTAATTACTTCCCGTCACGTCAGGCGAATTATTTTGACGAGTGTAAAAAATACCTCTTATTTTCTCAAAAGTATTAAAAAAAATATGTTTCTTGTGTAAGCAGCCATGGTTTTTTTCGTTGCTGAAAACTTTACGTTAGAGATAATTAAATATAGTTTTATTTTTTTTGTGTGTTCAAGTTGCATCCAGCATACACGCTCCTTTATTTAGAGGTGCTGCAATCTCATACGAATATTTCAGATTTAATGTAAAGACAGTCTTAAATATTGCGCTTACGTAAAAAAAAAATACAGACACGCTAAGCTTACAGCTTTCTTTACAAAGAAAACTTACTTTTTGCCATTTTATTTCCATCCCATCCCACATAAAAACGATGTATTTCAAAATACGCATGGTAAATATGTGTCATGCATTTATCACCGAACATGAACNATACAGACATGCTAAGCTTACAGCTTTCTTTACAAAGAAAACTTACTTTTAGCCATTTTATTTCCATCCCACATAAAAACGATGTATTTCAAAATACGCATGGTAAATATGTGTCATGCATTTATCACCGAACATGAACTATTAAAGTTTCAGCCCGCATGGCTAGAGTGCGCCAACATGCTTTAGAGTTTCAGAAATAATCGTAGGTAGGCGAGCCCTTTAAGGTTTTTACAGAAATATCGGTCCCCAACTTATATTTCGCATTGCTATAATTATTCGTGTGGTGTGATACCGGAGGTCAGGGAACGTCTGCCGCCTGATATTACAGCGACAGGAGGAGCCTGGACGCACGGCCGGCTGGTCTGTTCTCGCGAGCACGAGCCTTATCATCACGTTTGCTTAGGCTGAAAAATAAACGCATCGTTTCCCCTTCAAAACATTTGCAGATGTTTACTTCCTGCACGCTTTACCGCGAGACAGTAGTCTGATTGCTCGCCTCCATTTTAGGTGAGCCACGTTCGATTCGCGGTGGGGTGTATGCCAGAACAATTACAAATGGGGGCCCTATAATATGTTATATTATGTTTACAGATATCGCCACCTGTGTTTTCGCCCAGCGTAGAGCTACCGTTTTGGTGTGATCCGTTCGNTGCGTTATATTCTGTTTACAGATATCGCCACCTGTGTTTTCGCCCAGCGTAGAGCTACCGTTTTGGTGTGATCCGTTCGGCTTTAGAACCACATGTGCCATCTTCACAACGACGAGCTGTCTTCGTCGAGTTCCTGTTTCGTACTGCATATTTCCTTTGCAGGTAATTATAAAATATCTACACGAGTCCTTACAACGATGTTTGTCCTTTACCATTCAGATTTTTTAATCAATATGCGTGTGTGTGTATGTGTGTGTGTGTGTGACACTCTCATAAGATGTGTTGCGGGTCGGCGCATACACTGATTCTCTGCCCCTTTCTTCGTCACGCGCAGGACTGGCGGGTGATAACAGCTCCGGGCGATTGCAGTGACACGCCGGTGTAGTGTTGCGGCTTGCCGCTATGGCGAGTCGTGGTTCGATTCCCGGTGGATGACGTCCAGAATTTTCTAACGTTAGCTTACCGGTTTTCTCTTTTCCTTCTTCAGATCTCTCATAGGCACCATTCATTTAATTGTCTGCACTATCTTTAAAACAATACGGATTCTGTATTTGTAAAAAATTGCAGCGTACATTACATGGGGTTAAAAATTATATAAATATATAATTATATAAATAGGCATGTGCCTATACTGAAATATATTGAGGGCTTAATAAATGTAATTTTTTTTTATCTAATTACATCAACTCGAGGATTTCAAACAAATTGTTTTCTGGCTAGGAATGACACTATATGTAACTGAATATTATTAGTATTACACAAAATAATTAATGCAAATGTATTCATGTTGCATGTTGCTACAAGGTTTCTTCACGTGTGTGGCGAACCATGGTCGACCATCGTGTTGCGTCCGTCGTTCCAACACCTACAGGGGTAGGAATTATGATGTCACGTCCAGTTTTGTTTTCCTGCGTGTTTTGTGGTGAGCACTTTACTCTCCGTCGAAACGGCCTCCGACACTAGGCCATTTGTGTACACAACTCATTCAGGGCCGATTCTCAGATCTGAGAGAAATGTGCGCTACAAATAAGCCGCAAGGATGAAATTCATAAACACCTTCGCAGCTGTACAGGCGAGATCATGCAGGTAACAACTCTAAATTGTAAATTCTGTAATGTTGCATTTACACATATGTGTCATGCGCGATGACATGAAACTAGCTTCCACTTTGACCCTGACAAACGTGCGCTCACGTGCAAAGAATGTGGCAATGAACTATCGTGGGCGGATAAAGTGAGGGAGCATAAGGTG
>NQII01000988.1:279451-393177 GCA_002778355.1 Clitarchus hookeri | reverse complement strand
AACGCACGCGACTCGACGAGGGTCCCCATCAGCCTGTAGTCCTACAGGTTCTGGCCCCTGCTCGATCTTCGCGATCCTGAATCTTTGTCGGCAGACCCCTCACGGGTTCGTCGAGGCAGAAACGGCATTCACGGCCAATTTGAAGACGTATGTGGCAGAAAACGCAAGTGACACAGCAAAAGATATTTGTAATTATTTCACTAACATTAAGCAAAATATAATCAACCAGGTTACGGACGAAATGAGAGAAAATTACGCAATAAAATTTAACATTTGGCTCGATTGTGATTATACGACACTGGCTCTGTTCGATGAGGGTACAGTCAAAAGAGCATTCAAGACGACAAATATGCATATCCGTGAAGAGACGCAATATAAAGAACGCGGTTCCGGGTGGACAATGTCATCAGTAAATCACATACAGCTCCAGATAAACAAGCTGGACCCCTTCGCTTATCACCTTACATCACATCTAGCTGCCCGCTTCCATAAAGAACAGGAATTCTGTGATCAACTTACAAAACACCGGTGACCTCGTGTACTTTAAATGGGCCATTCTTGCACGTTACGTGGAAGATGAAAACCTGTATCGCGTCGACAACTGCTATCACGAATTGGAAACATAATTTAATTTTTCAGAGATAGAGTTCCCTACACCATTGCACAAAATAAAAGTTTGTGAAAAAAATAATTTGTCAGTATCTGTGAATATTTACGCCCTAGACGAGAACGATAAGCTTTTCTCCGTACACGCGGCAAAAAAAAAAAAAGAAGAGAGAAGTCAGATTATTTCGACCTCCTCCTTACTGCCAAAGATGGAAACGCCCACTATTGATATGTAAAAAATTTCGAGCGTTTGATGAGATCCCAATTGACGGCCCACGCCAACAAGATCCACATATGCAAGCGCTGTTTCACATATTATCATGATTTGCCACGAATTACAGGACTGTCGGGACAGCAGTGCCTGGAACAAGACAAAAAATATTGCAAGAACAATTGCCCCAGCGAGAATCGAGATGCCACTGCCGGGGGAGAATGGTAGGCGACCAGTATTAAAATTTAAGAGCTATCGCCACATAGTTAAACTACGCATAGTTGTTTATGCAGATTTTGAGGCAATTTTGAAACCGATTCACACCTGCGAACCGGACACTAGCCGCTCCAACACATACACCTATCAGAAGCACGAGGCGTACAGCTTCTGAATTTACGTCCACGTGGACAACGACGCCATCCCTGCAGCACTAACATCCACGCTGAGCCAGGACCCTACCTATCATATACATGGGTGAGGATGTAGAGAAAAAGTTCATGGAGGCAATTGTAGATATTGGCAAAAAAGTAAAAGATATTTCGCCACATCAAAGCCAATGGAGTCACTCACTTCCGTAGAGAAACCAGCTATGCCAGAGCGACACGGTGCTGCTATTGCACTGACCCATTCACGCACGAAAATTACAAGTTAAGGGACCACGGTCACTTCACCGGTACATCGGACCTGCTTCCACCAGCTGCAATTTGCTGCGCCGAAGACCGAAGAAACTGGTTGTATTTTTCCATAATCTAGGATATGACAAGATTTTTTATTGAAAGACGGCTGGGGTACGACATGAAAAACATCTTTATTCTTTCCACACACGAGCGAAAAATATATCACATTTCCAAGGAAGCTGGGAGATAGATTTTCTATCCAGTTTGTAGATACGTTCTGGTTCATGGGGCGAAGTCTTGTTTCCCTGGCCGAGTTTTTACCACAGAACAAATTTATCAACGCCGCAAATTTCTTCAGTGCCAGCCAACTGCCTCTCGTCACGCGCAAAGTTTTTTTTTCATACGATTATGTCGACAGTTGGGAGAAGTTGGATGAGCAGAAGCTGCCTCAGGAAGTGGAATTCTATAACATGCTGGCGGGCTCTGGGATCAGCGACGAAGAATACGTCCAGGCCCAGGAAGTATGGGAAACGTTCAACTGTGCAAGCCTGGGGAAGTATTCAGAATTGTACTTGAAGACGGACGTGCTCATCCCGGAAAACGTATTTGAAAATTTCAGAAATTTGTGTATGTCAACATTCAAGCTCGATTGTGCACACTAAGTCAGCACCAGGGGTTTCACATTCGATGCAATGTTAAAAAACGATGGGGGTAAACCTAGAACTTCTAACAAATTACAACATGCATATGTTAATTGAAAATGTAATTCGCGGTGGCATGGTCCAGCGCATGATGCGACGTGTGGTGGCAAACAACACCTACGCGCCTGAGCTATATGATCCAAGCAAGCCCTCCACGTGTTTGCAATAGCTCGACGCAAACAACCTGTACGGCTGGGCCATGTCGCTGCCCCATTGCCAGTACGTAACTACAGGTGGGTCGACACCAACATGTCATGAGCGTGTCGGATGATGCTGATGCTGGTTATTTTCTGGAGGTCAACGTCGAGTACCCCACCGCCCTGCACGAGAAACATCGTGATTTGCCATTCATGCTACTTAACCAGTGTTCCCCAGGCTCCAAACATGCAAAACTAATAACATTACTGCAACTTGAAACAGGCGCTGGGTCACGGATTGAGAACTCGTAAAAATTCACAGACTGCTAGAATTCGAGCAAAGTCCCTGGCTGAAACCTCACATCGAGCTCAACACTGCGAAACAACAGGCAGCCACCAACGACTTCGAAAAATAATTCTTTAAATTAGCAAACAACGCAACTTTCGGAAAATTGATGGAAGCAAAAGAAAATGCCGAAAAAATTATATCAGTATGTAATGAATGAAAAACTACTTTAAAAAAATGGTAGCCAAGCTAACATTCCTAGACTGAACAATTTATGATGAATCTCTTTCCCTCCTCCACCTGCAGCACGAAGCCATATAGTTTGATAAACCTATTTACTCCGGTTTTTCAGTGCTCAACCTCTCAGAAACATTAATGTACAGATTCCATTATGATGTGATGAAAGTTTGGTTCGAAGATGTATACAGACACCGACTCGTTCCTGTCTCAGATTCGAACCCGGGAATTTTATGAGGACGTGGTTTCGGACGCAGAGTTCTTTGCAGAATTCGACACGAGTGGCTACCCTACGAACCACAAGTGCTTTTCGCCCACCAACAAGAAAGCGGTTGGCAAATTCAAAGACCAGTGCGATGGAAATATAATGACCGAATTCGTAGGGCTACGTGCAAAATTATATTCGTACAAATGCAACGGAAAAGTGACAAAAAAAGTGAAAGGTATTTAAAAATGGGCTGTAAATAATAAAATTAATTTTGATGATTTCTTGTATGTTTTGGAGCAGCGCTGTATGACGCGCGTTTATGTCCGCACTATAAGGTTACACAAGCACGAATTATTTTCACAATTCTTCAATAAGATGGCCCGGACATGGACGGACGATAAGAGGCAGCTACAGAAAAACGGAATACACACACTACCGTATGGGTACAATGAAACATAAATATATATTTAAATTATATCACCAACATTTATATGTGAAAGTAGCGGTACACAAGGTTCACTGTTTGTTTATCGTGCTATGTCGCTGTTGATCGATCAGCCCTACACGAATCGATGACGTAGATGGAAAGGGGGTCAACATGCTATACAATGCGTGCTGTTTCCTGGAAAGGGTGAATGATGCCGGGATGTAAGGGCAGTCCTGCACCTCGGGGGTGTCAAATCTGAAGCGATTTTACTCCCCCTTCCCCACAACAAAATAAATGCGATCATTATAAAGGGCTGATGCGATGCACTACAATGATATGTGCTTGCAATTTTTGCTTCCGCAATTTAATATTCGCAATCACGCATGTACGTGGGTTCTGCGTCAATATTGGACCTCCGACCAGAGTTTACTGGGTGTTCCGATGCTTATCCCCAAACGGAATTGCGAGGGGCAAAATTGTAGCTATATCCTACCCGTATTTAAAAAACGTTTTTTGCTCTGCAGCAGTTGTATTACATTCAATTTTCCCCTACTGTTTTTCTGCAACTGTATATCTTTATGCCCTATTTTTCTGCTTATTCGTTTCCAGGTAACAGTACTTGGGTTATTTTTTTCACGGTGGTTCTTCAAACCGTCTGTCTGTCTAGGGAGTGTTTTTCGCTGCTGATGTATGTATGATTCTTGATTAATGTGTTTACTTACGTTTTCTCGATGGTGTCTATAGTTTTGGGCGGGCATTTTTTTCTGTATCTGTTAATATTTTTCATCGTTGGTTTTATAATTTTTCGGCATTGGTCATGTCATTTTGATTGTATTTTTCCTTCTTAGGGGCTTCGGATGACACATTTTTCATTTGTGTCTGTATAGTTCTGTGCCTGTGTGTAGGCGTTTTTTTTCCTGTATTTATTAATATTTTTCAGTTTTGGCCCTGTCATTTTGTTTGTATTTTTCGCTGGTGGAGCGTATATTTCTGCATTTTCGGAAATAATTTTTTCATTTGTGTCTGTATAGTTCTGTGCCTGGGTGTGAATGGTTTTTTTTTTTCGTATTTGTTAATATTTTTATCTTTGGTCCTAAAATTTTGTATGTATTTATCTTTGGTGGGGTATATACTTCTGCGTCTTTCTGCGAATTATTTTTGTCGTTGTTTCTACATTTTTCCGTGGTTGGTCCTGGCAATTTTAGTGTATTTTGTCTTTGGCAGGCTGTTAACGTTTGCTTCTTCTGTTCACGTTTTTTTTTATCGGTGCAATTATAATTTTGCGTTTTAATTGAGATGTGACGAGGCTGTGTCACTTTTTTCGTCGTTTAGAGTACCTGGAGTCCTTCTCTTTTTTCACTGATTTAGTATTGGGGATTCTACTTACTTTTTATTGGTGGTGTCAAAAAAATTTCGCTGTAGCTTGTATGTTTGAGTCAATGTTATGATGTCTTTCGCTCGTTTTGGTACACTGGGGTTTTCAACAATGGAATTTTAACATCCTCATAAGCAACAGTCGCTTGCAAATGTTGTGTGCAGAAAACAATCATTTTGTTGGGGCGTGCATCGTCGGAACCCACCTACATCTTACAGAAATAATCATTATGTAAAACAAAACGCTTAAAACATTGTTTTAATGCCTGCAATATGTAGTTCTCTGTCCCGGCGTCAGAGGAACCGCTCACATGGACTTATCACGCTATAGGGGGGTAAGAGGGAGGGATTCGACGCATCTCCACGGGATTTATAGTTGAAAATATGGAGGCCTAAGGGAAGGATGAAAACGTACACATGGATGATGAACAGTGGGTCCTACATCTGGCTGAAGTTGATCATGTTTACTGGTGAAAGGGGTACATGGATGTATGACCGCATGGTTTTATGTGACATGTGTGCTGCTATATAAGCAGCTAGGTTCATCACGGATAGCTCAGTTTGTTGTCAGACGTCGTGGAGAGCAGGTCGTCTCTATGAGTTACTCTAGTTGGCATACACCATGGACAGCCTTCCAGCAGTGTCATCGCCTTCAATGATGTCTTCGGTTGTTACATTAGCTCCTTCACCTGTGACTGCAGCACCCACACCACTGGGAAAGTCATATTGTTCTTTGGCTGCACCATCTTGAACAGTGCACGCTCCATCGGCTGGACCAACCTCGCCAAATAAAACTTATCCTTGCAGCTACTGTGACAAGGTATTTTCGCACCAACACATTACATATCGTCATGAAATTCATGTATGTAAGAAGAACCCAAACCTGATAAGGTATCTTTGCTTCAAATGTTGGTTGATGTTCTACCGTAATGACATTTCTGAAAATATATAAGGTCGTGTAAAGTTAAACAGCGGGGCTCATTTATTCTTCATTGCCAGTTCTGTAAGAAAGAGATCATGCAAACGTCATAATTGCTGCGATGAACTGCAATACCCATCGTTTCTCTCTTATTTCCCAGTCTACATAATTTACGTATGCACCACCAACATCAGTTCATGTATCTTTGGGCGAGCCAAAACCTCCTGGGGCCAGCACTGTACTATGAGCCTATCGGTGTCGCTTTTGCTGCACGGAGTTTGAATTGAAACTCACCTTGCGCAACCATGAAGTTCACGAGTGTACGAAAGCTTGGTTTCGTTTATAACTAGGGTCAGTTGATGCAAAGACTACGAATCAAAAACATGTGAATGAAGTAGTAGTAGATTTTACAGAATAAAATATATTTTGGAAATAATTGCGAGTTTCGTCCATTTCTTGTTAGTCAAAATAAATAGTTTGTAATATAAAATACAAAATGCGTTAAGAATAAAATAATTGTATAATGCGGAATGTTATTTTTATTAGCATTAAAACGAAAAATAATTTTTTTTATCACCGGTATTAAAATTTTTGGTACAAAAATGTATCAATTTCATAAATTATGCATGTAGCTATACTTCTGATTGCAATATATATTATTCATTAAATAGGATGAACAATTACAGATTTTTCTTATGTCTATAAATATGAGTGAAATCAGCTCACCTGGCTGCTGAATCAAGAAATTAACGCCACATATGTGTAAAAAATAGAGTACAACAAAAGAGGGTGCCAACAGACCCACCTATACCTGAAAAACATATACATATATGGCTGCTTCCTAGTTGATAAATAGTCAGCTCGCCTGGCGGCGAAATAGATTATTTATAAACTAGTGCCACCTAGGTAATGTAAACAAACGTAAACATATGAAATCCAATATGGTGGCCTCAGCAATGTATAAACAAAAGACCAACGAAAAACCACCAAGATGGGTGCGTTCGACGGAATGAGCAAAGGCAAGTGGTGTGTTGTTGAGGGGAGTGGAGGGGGGTTAGTAGTCTGCTGGGTGTGGTGCTGTTTAAAACCTCCAGAAATGAAAGTTTTTTTTTAAAATAAATTTTTAATAATACATTTTTGAAAAAATTTTTAAAATAATTTTTTAATTTTTTTTAAATAATTTTAAAATATGTTTTATAATTTGGTGGATTTTTTTATTTCATAGGTTTTCAAGGTCAAGGGTTACCGGGGTAATGGTTAAAGGTCAAGGACATCCAACATGGTGGACAATATGGCCGCCGGGGACCGGAATCACAGAGCATGAACAGTTCCGAGCTCCGACCCCCCATCCCCTTGGCCCAGACTCATCATAATCATTCTACTAACGATGGTTCTCTTGCACAAGGTATGTATACGTATAAAGTAATTCTTATTTTCACGGTAGTACGCAGGCCTGAAGTTCTTTTATTGCTGGCTGTTGCTTTCTGGATTACATGTCGAGAAGGAGGAAACGTAATGCATTGAAGAAATTCTTAAGCCGAGTATAGCAGAGAAAGTGAGGTCTTGTAACAATCTTGAGATTAAAATAGTATTTTATATATTTTATCCCCAAACCTTTTAATTTCGATTGGCAATAGCTCTGCTTGTCTGGATCTATATCGCACATTAACGATAGCTTCTCTGAGAAAGGGCTACAGCCACTACAATTCTGAAGTTTTCTACTCCATCTTAATTTGTTTTTCAAGTCCCTCGATAAAAAAACAAAAAAAAACAGATTAACCCGCTCGGTTACGCATTAAATTGTGAGCCGAAGTGTTGCAATCGTGTAATATTTTTATGCGCGCTGTACTTCTGTCTAGTGTACTTTTTGCAACCAGTGAACAACGTGCTGCATGCTCAAAAGAGTTATCGTCAGACATTTGCCAACGAGAGGTGTTTACACATGTGTTTACAAATGTTTACAAATCAGGTTGCCCGTCACGAAGACTCTCCATCCATTGGGTAGTGATGGCTCTACTTGTACAGTTCACGTCATAAATACCATACGTGTGCAACATGTTCAGGATCGTGGACACGGTGACTGAACGGGTTCATGAATTCCGAATGAGCGTTTTTGCCACAGCGTTCGTCATGTACATTAAATATAATTCTTTAAAATTTTATTTTGGAGGGAGAAATTAATTTATTGAAATACGCCACAAAGAACTACCACGAGATTATAACTTGACTTTTTACTGGCACACTATTGTAGTTGCTTGAGTCTTGAAAAATCTACAGTAGACTTAATTCTGCCGCACATATAGAATAATATCAAAATAACCGGGAGTTTTAGGAAGCTGGCAATAAATACATAATAATTTAAAATATAAGCCTTGCAAGCACACGAGTGAGTTCACTTAGCATGAATACGTGCCCTTAATTGAATTATAACTTAAAAACTAACAATATCGAGATATTTGTATATTTACTTAAACAAGCACGTCCCATTTTCCAGTCGTTGAAGTACGTTCTTCATTGTACAAATCCAGAGATAAACGCGTATAGAAACCCGGATATCACTAATCATTTTCTCATCAATAAGAAATATGGTTACGACTAAAGGAATACTTAACCCTTTCATGTACATTATAGACAAACGTCAAGATGTTGCACAGGAAACTTATATTTGACCAGTACTGTACTCTGAAAGGCTCAGTGCCCAATGATTAGAGACCTGAAAAATTCGCTTATTCATTTTGGGACAAGGTAGAATTCAAAACACGTGTGTTTATATAACTTCAGCCATTGGACCACACGATGTTTGACACCTCCTGGAGAACGCTGGCCCAATCGTCGCCTACCACTGTGACAGCAGACATCTAATGAGCAGTTGACATCGGCATATTTGTATATAAGACTGTAGAGTTCAGCCTGCAGTTCGTTGAACTCGCGAATTTTTCAGGTCTCTACCAATGATTTATCCTGTGGATAACTAATTCCTAAACCATGCTACTACACTGCGTTATGGCTGTTTCATATCATTGATTGCTAAGCACAATGACTACCGCTTATTGGTTGTTATAACGAAACNACACTGCGTTATGGCTGTTTCATATCATTGATTGCTAAGCACAATGACTACCGCTTATTGGTTGTTATAACGAAACAAGTTCTTTGTCAGCTTAAGTACAGCACACATCAAAATATTTCTAATTTGCAACACCATCAATTATAAATTAATGTGGGAATGAAAGGGTTGAGAGTGTATAAGTGTAACAGCGGCTTCTACCGCGAACTGCAGCCGCACATGCTAGCAATATGGTGCCACTGTCCAAAATCTCGGGATGCCGTTTACTAACCAGTGCCCGGTAACGTACTTGCCAGCCGGCAGCCCAGACAATAGCGAATCTTTCGCAGCACTGCGTAGCAAATCAGACAAAATTCCCGCTTCAGAGCTTCGTGCAGCCAGTCAGTAAATGCATACCCCCATGTCAAAGGAACTGCCACGCCATTTCAGTCCTGTGTTTTTATCTATCCCGTTGTACGACGTTACGTACGGTCCCCATCTACAAAGGCAATGTGGTCCATTAATACCTATACAGGTCCGTTGTGGACACAATCGTTTACATAGTAAGGGGAACATTATAATGAAATTTTTTTAACAACATTTAATGCAAAACCAACTGACAGAAAATCTAAAAATCTAGCATAAGAAAGGCATTTTTGTTGCCAAATAAATGTCGGCTCACAATACGAAATCCTTTAATGTGGGGATGTTTCCTCAAAGGCCACACGTATATTTAAGCTGCTGTTATAAAGCACTGCCCGTTTGATAAACGTTTGATAAACGTTAGTAGAGGCAGATCTCTTCTTCTGTTTGTTTTGAATAGTTATTAAACAAGACTACATCTAAATTAATTATCGAAGCACCCGAACATGTAATTTGAGGATATAAAAAAAATTGTAAATATATTTGCATATTTTTTATTTGCGATTCANTTCTACACAATCTGCCCTGCAACAGCATGGTGGCGCATAAATTAAATTAAAACATCTTCACTGAGGGGGAAGTTTGTTTGAACCAACGATACGTTTGTTTGTAGATGCCCAAACAAACGTATGCCATCGATTAAACCAAACATTTTGTCGTCAGGCAGATTTTGTCAACCCAACAAGGTTTGGTCAGCTCAGGTGTTTATTTTGTTAACCAAACCAAATAGCTCTTTACGCGTTTCAGATTTGTCCAGCGAATGAAATATTTTCGTAGAGAAACTGCTTCTTCGCTTGGCCGTATATACACAAACAAGTATTTAGTTGGCTCAAACAAGCATTTCTCTCGGTGTAGGTAGGGAAAGAACGATATCGTAAGTTACGTTACTCACTGCACGATGTCACCACGGGCCAACTGTTTCGATTACAGAACGACCTTGTTTCAGGCCAGTTAACTAGCTCCAAAAACTTCAAGGAAATCTTTCATGGTTTGTACGGGAGTCGTCTTCATATTCAATAGCTCACGCTAGGTCGGAGAGAAGCAGAAATAGATTAATGGAGAAAGAGAGTAAAAAAATCACAGACGTAATGTCAGTGCACCAATAGGACCCTCCTCTCAGTTTCCTTTCCTTCTACATAGCATCGTGCCAACTGTGTTGCTCGCCGCTCCGTGCCACGGCTGACAGGTCAGGCGGCATCCCGAAAAAACCCGAGGTTGCATTCTTTTAATTTCGGCAGCAAGCACCGTCATGCTGGCCTCAACTATGGTTAGGGGCAGGTGTTTTTTTTTCGCGAAAAAGATTTCAAGGCCAGTTGTACTCAACACTCTTGTTCACATGTACATCCGTGGTTGGATGATTTTCAATGTCGCGAGCCTCAAGTGTCTGTCCACGAATCATGGACGTTCAGTATCGGAGTATTTTATTACGATTGGCCAAGTAAAATAATAACATGTCTACTCACGTAGACACGCGGCCATCATTCAAAGGAAGTTGGGGTTGTGGACGTAGGATATTGAAGTCTAGCATGGCCATAAATATTTCCGCGAAGAACACCTGTCCCTCGTTATGGTAAGTTTCTGTGTATTTATCAACGTTAGGCCCGTTACAAGGTATACGTAAGTATCCATATAGTTCTGTTTTAACCAACTGCGATGGAATTTGATCAAGAACTCTCTGCAAAACCAATGTATTCACCTAGAATTTTTCATGCGGAAGCGAGAAAACAAGTGTAAAGTTAGCTGCTCTGTTTCGGGAATATACGGCAAGGACCTAATTACGTATTGTTAAAAGTAACATACATTTATACAGTTTATTAAGATTTTTCGTTCTGCGCAGTGAGCCATGTTTGTTGTTCACAAATACTTGACAGCTATAAGATGTTTCCCCCTACTCTAAGTGGTATTGGCAATGAAGAAGGAGTGGATCTGATTTCTCAAATTCATTGAGCGATTATTGCCACTAACTTAGTGTTTACTGTTAACGTGGTCAGAGTGCCGCTTTCACACATTCCGTTATGAAACCGAGTAGCGAAATACGTACACGTAACGTAACGTAAAATTCAACGTCATATTTACACATTCCATTGAGGTTTTGTAAAATCTGGTATAATTTACTTGTAGTGTTATAAAAATAATTTGGCAACTAGTTTTCAAAGAATTCTGAATAAAAACACAAAGAAAAAATTCTTACAGCGTGTAGTGCGTACCAAGGGTTACTTGTTTGCACTTATGTAAGCGGTATAAGCGTTTTTAGTCCTTCTTTGTGTGTCGCCTACGAACGTCAATCGGCCACTGTTACATCAGCGTGCAAGGAGTTGCAGCGAGCAGTTAACTTTTCCTCCGAGGGGCAACTTGGACAACACTCCTCCCCCCTCCTCCAGAAGGCCCCCCCGCCTAATAAGTCTGCATCTTCAGGTCCGCCCTTCTCTCCCCGGACCAGCCAACCTTGCCCCGAATTCCGCTCGCGAGGGTAAATACGCAGCCGGCCACGCCACCGGTTCGACAAGCACCCGACCCGCGGACTGACACACCCGAACCATAGAGTAGACAAGTACGCAGAAGCGAAACTGAGTGAGTGAAGAGATTTGGGAGGCTCTTAACATCGAGGTCTTGAGAGCCGGTGAGAGTGAAGTTAGGTGAGTATGGAGCAGCGCCGGAATGAAAGGGCGGGAAATAGGAGATACCCGAAAAAAGCCGTCGACCAGCGGCATCGTTCGGCACGATTTTCACGTGCAAAAATCCGGGAATGGCTCGGCCGGTGATTGAACCCGTTTCGCCTTGGTAAGAGGTGAGCAGGCTAACCGCTCAGCTGCCGCGGCCCCCCAGCGAAACTGAGTGGCCGTCACTTTGACATGGGCAAACCCATTCTCTGATTGGCTGCGCGAGGCCTCCGGGAACGGACCTTGTCCCTGATCGTCTACTGCGAGCGGCCAGATTGTCCATATTGGCTGAGCTACCGGGCTGGCGAGTAGGTTATCAGGCGCTGTTAGGCGAACGATGTTCCAACAGGGCTGGCCAGTGCCGCTATTTTGCTGGCGTGTGCGGCTGAGGTTCGCGGAATAAGCGACTATATCACCTTTGTATTCTGAAGTCTTTTGTGCCCGAACTTAGGTTCGTGTCACTTCGGGACTCCGGTACAACGCTGCTGAACCTGGGTGTTCTCCTTTAGCCGCTAAGAGCTCTCTCTAATAAGTAGAGCTAGTGATTTTTCGCGAAAAAATATGAGTGCACGGTAAACTTCAATGCTATAAGCACCCAACAGCGGTTTGTATTCTACCATTGGTTGCTGTCTGCTTGAGAAGGTGTTTTCATATTTGACCAGGCCACTCATAATTCGGCAACATTGGTCAATCGTAATAAAGTACTCCGTTACCGAACGTACATGATTCGTGGACGGACACTTGACGCACGTGACATTGAAATTCATCCAACCACGAAAGTGCATATAAATAAAAGTGTTTTGGAGTTCAGCTGGTCTTGCAATATTTTCTCGAAAAACAACTGTCCCTAACCATAACTGCGCGAGAACGTAATAAAATAATACTTTGAAGTGAACGCCTATAAATATCTCATTGAGTAATGTCTCGTGTTTTAACATAAACATCAACTGGCGTGCCGGCATCAATGTCGGCACCAAGTAGTAAAATATAACTCTACATTTGAGCGCCCTATTAATGGGCCCGCTTACTGTACCTGGCTCTTGAATTGCGTTGCAGAGAGCTTAAAATATGCGTTGTGTTTTTCTTTACGAAACTACTAAATTCGTTTCCCAGTGTTTTGAGATGCGAAAAGAACACACACCTCAGACGAATTAGGATTGTTATTCTCAAAGCTGGTTCCACGGTACAGCGAAGCGTTGCGACGCGATGCGTGCCGACGCGATGGGCAACGACGAGCTGTACTTACTATTTCACAATTGTACGACGATCTGTCGGCGACGCACGCCGTCTGAGATGGCGCTGCTATCTATTTAAAGGATGAAAACTTAATTTTTAGACCTCGCAGATGTAATAAAAGAGACGTGAAGAACATTGACACTGTATGTTTAAGTTGATAGAAGATAAAAAACGCCGCATGAACGCGATGTGCGATGAAAACTAGGCATTATCATACAGCGAGTAAAGGGGACATATAAGACGAAGGAGAATTATTTTAATGTTTTAATTGACGATTTTTATGACATTGCCCATTTGTATAGGAAGCCTTGTCTCTTATTTTATACATCAATGCAGCAACACTAAAAATACAAATACAAAGACGTCGGCGTAAACGGGCTTGTAGTCTTCAAAATGTAAACAAATAGTTGTTCTTATTCTCTACGTAAACAAATACTTCTTCTCCGTCGTCGGCTATCGCCGACCGTCTCAGACAATTGCAACGCCAGAATTTCGCGCAACGCACTCGTCTCCGACGCACTGCGACAGACTACTGCTTCATCCTGATTGACTGCAGCTCATCGCAACGCATCGCATCGCAACGCATCACTGTATTGTGGAACCAGCTTGAGACATCACGCACATTATTGTAAACAGTACTTGCCCCCTCCCCTTTTTGCCGCTTCCTACGTTGTTACAAAATGGTCCTTCCAGACCGCTGGATATCAGAATATATCAGCCGAATACATATAAAACAAGGATACAAACCTATAGTGAAATTTGTTACGGACATTCCAACATTCCATACGACCACCTCTTTAAGTCACATAGAGGTAGCAGGACGAGCAGCACGCACGTAATTTCAGTGTCTTGCACGCAGAGGCGACGGTACGCTTGATACGCATAGATGGAAAAACATGAGATGAAAATAAGTTTGACGGACCCCATAACCCATTCCCTTACATTGTTCTATGAATGAGATGTTTGATAGGATATGGATTTGACGGTTTACGATGTACACAAGAGAAAGCAGCGTCCAGTGGGAGACATCATACGTTGTTGAGAATACAGAGTTTATCTAAATTCGACTGACGAACTTCGACTGCTGGTTATTTACGAAAAAAGGTGTTTGTGTGTGTATGTACATTTATATTTGTATATAGACACGCACGACCTATGGACTAAAGTGAATCTTTGAAATTGGACCTGAAACACCAGTTTATTACAAATATTGAAGAAAATTTTTAATTTGGAACGTTGTGAGTATGGATAATGTCTAACGGAACAAAAATCTGTAAACACCGCAGCACCTGTCTGTCGCTGTCATAAAATTATGNTGAGTATGGATAATGTCTAACGGAACAAAAATCTGTAAACACCGCAGCACCTGTCTGTCGCTGTCATAAAATTATGTCATGGAAATAATCACGGTTACTATCCTTCTTTCCTATTAATCTCCATAACGCCGCAGCATACTTGGGATTTAGAACATGGATTATTAACCCGCATGTCACAATTAACTGTACACGTTATCCAGACACTCAGTGTTCTATCTCCTGTAGAGTCATACCCTCGTGCCTAAAAGGACTGAGCATTGGTTGTGAAAGTATACAGTATATAAGTTAGTGTAGAACTATAAATTATCTCACAGTATCAAAAAACTACGAATCTTATAGAAAACGGTTTTTTTTCTAGATAATTGAAATGAATATAACGTTAAATATGCACAGCTCTCAAAACATTCATCTTCGTTCTCTTAAAATAATCCTTTTCGGATAACAGTAACCTTTATTCACTGNATGCACAGCTCTCAAAACATTCATCTTCGTTCTCTTAAAATAATCCTTTTCGGATAACAGTAACCTTTATTCACTGGAATCCGACTATCGATTCTCTCACTTGAATTAGTTACCGTGACATTCCCGTTATGTGACTTTGGATTTACCTAAAGTGGTAAGTACACTAAAATTAATGTAGTATATTCGCACACGTGCATAAACGCGTGCGCGCGCTAACTTACAAATTTAATTGTTTGGGGAGAATCCCTTCACACTCTCATGTGTGAAAAAAATTTTAATTGCTTGTTTTAATTTTTTTTTTTTAAGATATTTCTGCTGGAATAGGAAGACAAGGTATTAAATTAATCGGTGCGCGTGTGTTACATAACGTCTACGTCAGTTTTAGCCAAACTTGGGTCACATCCAATGCTTCTGAGCTTCGAACTCGAAAATAACTCCATGCAGACGGGTATCTTAAAAATGGGATACTGGATGAGTAGAAAGTTAAATGGGTTTCGTTTAATTCCAAGAAGAGAAAAAGTGTCTGCAATTGGATCGCAGTTAATTAGACACGCCCACGTGAACTCTGAACCAATAACATAACTGTAAGGGAACAAGCGCCGAATCCCGTGCCACTTGGTCTGGGGTAATTCGGCCTGCACACTGCGGCAGCAGCCAACGAACAGAAAGCAGAGGCTCTAAAATACATAGGACTGCGTAGTCTAGCCTACACGTCGTTCAAAACGCGAAAATGTCCTGTTCCCATGCGTTATCAAGTAATTTGAATTCGGTTTGTAGTTTGGTGTAGCTGTTCCAATAGCCCGCATCATGCAACTGATGTCCTTTTCCTAGCGCAGAGTAAATAATTACACACGGACGAAATGCCCCAGCCGTTCCTTTGATGTGGGCGTGCCCATTCTCTGATTAGCTGCGCGAGGCTCTGGGAACACGCCTTGCGCCTGATTGGACATTGCAAGCCGAGGAAGGCTGAGCTGCCGGCTGGCGAGTAGGTTCCCAGGCGCTGATTGATGAACCTCGCTCCGACATGTTGCTGGCCAGTGACGCAGTTTCGCTGGCGCGTGCAACTGTAGTGGATGGATTTGGGTGGCTCTACGTCCAGGTCTTGAGAGCCGATGATGGTGAAGCGAAGCGGGTATGGAGCAGCACCGGAATGAAAAGGCGGCGGAAACGGGAGACCTCCGAGAAAAACCCGATTCCCACATGTGGAAATCCGGGAGTAACCCGGCCGGGGATTGAGCCCAGTTCGCCTTGGTGGGAGGTGAGTAGGCTGACCGCTGAGCCACCGGGGCTCCGTAAAATGGGGTGATTAGCAACAGTGGGGTGAAAATAAACAGAACTTGAAAACAAATTTTGTAATATTCTAAATGAAAGACAGATAAAAAAAAACGGCAAAGGATAATTTTTTTACAATAAATAATAATGTCCTATTATTTGGGTTTGTTTTTTTAATATTCATTTAAAGTTTTGTTTCTTTTAGATGAGGCTCTATGTCGTTTTGATTAAAAGCTGAGCTCTGTGACGTTCATCGGAGAGAACATNTTTTGTTTCTTTTAGATGAGGCTCTATGTCGTTTTGATTAAAAGCTGAGCTCTGTGACGTTCATCGGAGAGAACATAAAACGAAAATTAGTTAATTTCACAACGATTCATACATTTAAGTTCATAAGCTGAAATAAATTACTTAAAAATACAAAATTATTTACTGTGTACATAAAGCACAAGGTATTATTAGATTGGCATCAAATGTAGTACTGCACTAGACTGTAAAATAAGCATAAATAATTAAAAAGTAGAACACACGCTGCCAAAATGTTCCGAAAACACGATTTATGTTACATATGAAGGAAACATGCCTATATTAAAAGCAGTGTAAATTTTCCCCTGCAATTGCCTCATTTAAATTATTTAGGCTGGTATTCCAAAACGTTTTTATAAGGGTTTTGGTACAGCTCATGTCATACCCAGGACTTATTAGTAGGGCCAGTGACTTTTCGCGTAAAAATCGGAGCACACAGTAGACTTCAATACTATATACACACCTCAGCTGTTGTTATACCTCCATTGGCTGCTGTGACCGTGTCCGTCTTTGACCAAGCCACTCAGGACTAAGTAACTCCGACACTGAACCTTCGTTATTCGTGCGCAAACGGTTAACACGGGTCAGAACATTTTTTAGCCAATCAAAAAAGCTGGATGACCATACAGTGCTTTGGACGGTATCTTGTCGCAAAATCTTTTCGCGAAATATTACTTATCACTTATCAGTATTCCAGAACGTTATAATGCCAGCTAATGCCTTAGTTAAGCCAAGGCCGAAGCCTTTATCTTAGGGCTCCGATTTTGGTGATTTATCCTTGGTGCAAACGAAACCTACGCATGCGCAGAACGCATATAATTTTGCCGGATCCTGTGGCGTGACGGACATCCATAAACCATATGACGCGTCCAGACCGTTATATGTAGCGATGTAATTATTAATCTAAAAATTATGAAACCAGCACAATTTAGCTGGTTTGCAAATAAGAGTTAAGAGTCAGCAATAATTCTGTGTAATTGTAGAGGTTTTCAATGCTTTCATTATTAGGAACAACACAATACGCGTAAGGGTGAACGAATATTTATAATAATTATTTAGCCTCACTAAGTGTGCATCGTGTAAGTGCAACTGGTAGCGTGTCCGACTACCGAGCACACGTTTCGGGTTTAAATCCCGGTCGGTGCAAACTTTTTTAAGGTTTTAAAATTAACTAGACCTTTTATATTTTCACACGCCTTATATTGAATAAAGTCTATTTACTTTCATAACTGTGCCAAGTATTACAATATTTAACGATGAATTGTAAACATTACGATATAATTGCGATTATTTGACAATATGGCTTCTTTATTGGTAAAATTACATCTCTCAGAANAATTGTAAACATTACGATATAATTGCGATTATTTGACAATATGGCTTCTTTATTGGTAAAATTACATCTCTCAGAATTTATTCAACAGAACTCACTAGTCACGCTCGAAAGGTATTTTGCGTTTATATATTTTTATTTGAAGACCTTACAAAACCAAATAAAATAGTATAACGTGTGTGTATATTTCTTGTGAGCCCGGCTGCTACAACGGCAAAACCATATCCTCAGTGGCGGGACGAGTAAGGACTTTACGTTGGCACGACTGACGACATGGCTTGTTGATTGTTGACGCTGGCTGTTACGAATGCCTTCTACACAGTGTTATAAATATAGTATATGTTGTATTTTAAACTATTTNATTGTTGACGCTGGCTGTTACGAATGCCTTCTACACAGTGTTATAAATATAGTATATGTTGTATTTTAAACTATTTGCATGGGTTACAAAGTTGTGTTTCTAATGTTTCGACGTTTCAGTGGAGGCTTCGTTCAGCGTGTGTCTTGTCGATTGTAAAATTGATGTGCGTGCGTACAAAATGGCGTCGACCCNCCAGTGGAGGCTTCGTTCAGCGTGTGTCTTGTCGATTGTAAAATTGATGTGCGTGCGTACAAAATGGCGTCGACCCATTGAATACACGGAGTAGCCTTTGGTTTCATACGTGACAGCGAAAACAGCTGTAACAACTTTTACATATTTTAACCCTGAACAGCTGTTTCGATTGTAGTAATTTTTTAAATGTCACGCATGTATGTGTACATCACAACTATGTAACGTTTCCCTGCAGGTTTCAAACACAATGAATTAATTTGCATTGGCATATCTTTCACGGCGTAACAATTTGCAAAAATGCTGAATTCCAGCGAGCAAAACTCATGAAATAATACTACAATAAAACTGACGCATGCAGTACAAATTGTTTGAAATGTGTTTTTCTGGGAATATTTAATAGTGTACAGAAATTTTCATGAAAAGCAGGGGTGGGTAACACATTTTTATTACCAGGACCTAAAATAAGGTTATGTATTCAGTTCCCATGCTACAAACAGCACTAATGAAAGACTGCATTATTGTTCAGTATTTTCACATTGGGGTTATGAACTTGATCGACGTTCTATTTTATCCCTTGGCCCCTGCTTCAACAATACAACTGAATGCAATACAGCTCTGACTTGACTTGCAGGACCGCAAAATATAGTAGATTTATTTATTAGTATGAACATAAAAATAAAAGTTGCAATTTTGCTGTTAAAGGCACGTGCACCATTTAAAATTTACGTATATAATTTCCACATTACAAACACGAAACATGTCATATTATGTTCCATAAGTTGTAACGCAATAAAGAACGAAAGAAATACTTATATNACATTACAAACACGAAACATGTCATATTATGTTCCATAAGTTGTAACGCAATAAAGAACGAAAGAAATACTTATATATCGAGAGTTATATCACGTCAGACAATAATAATAATTAGTTTTTATTACTCTAAGCACGGTTATTTCATGTCTGTAATAACTGCCAGTGCTACAGATGACTTAATAAAAATCATGCAGGTATTCATTTTTGCAACAGCTATTGTAAATAAACACTTCCGTGTCGGCTTTCATTTATTTTATAGCCTCGTGCGAAGCTATAACAAACNATTTTATAGCCTCGTGCGAAGCTATAACAAACCGCGGCACATCCGATACCATCTAAGGACATGGATAAAACCCGTTCAGAAATACGTTCCGCGAGTTAAGGATTAGTCATGGTTTTTCAATCACCCGAGATGGTAGCATATACGTCATGCCAAACTTAACGTTCTGGAATACCGCCCTATAGTCAATTAACATGAATCTATCTCATTAATCAAGAACGGAAGTTTGAGGGGTGACTAAGAAGGCGCGCAACGCCCCTCCCTTAAGGGGTAGAGGGTTGGAACAAAAGTTGTGCAAAGCGCTAAACCTTCCTCTTTCGATCCCAGCCCTTCACAACCACCCCTCCCCCTTTACCAGGGAGGAGATGCGACGACCATGGGGGTGTGTTTTTTAACTTGGGTTAGTGCTGGAAGTCGCAGTTTTCGGTCGTGTTGGTCAGGATTTGAGGGACCTTTGGACCTTCCCTCTGCCGTTGGGTCAGTTATGCCATTTTGGGAAAATGTCGGTACCCCTGGAGGGAGGGGGGCCATTTATGTTTTAGGCTCTTGACGCCACAATTTTCGGACGATTCCGGTGGGATTTGAGGGAGGGCTGTCTCTTTGGACATTCCATCGGCCGTTGGGTTAGTTATGCCCTTTTGGAAACATTTCGGTACCCCTGAAGGAAGGGGGGCATTTATGTTTTGAGGCTCTTGAAGCAACAGTTTTCGGCCGATTGTGGTGGGATTTGAGGGAGGGGTGACTCTTTGGACCCTCCCTCGACTTAAAGTTAGTTAGGCCCTTTTGGATAAATGTCAGTACCATAAAAGTGTTCCCATAATCTGTACCATAACAATTGTACAAATTCAGTTGGCCCATATTTTGCGTACCATGACTAAAGTACAGTGTACCATTACTTCGGTATTAAGTACGATAATTTAGAAATTCGTACTATAATGGACTCAGCACCGCTTAAGTTTACCTTCAGGCCTCAAATGAACATGGTTGGGCCGTACCATTATTATATATGCATCACACATATCGGTATTTCGTACGATAATTGAGAAATTCATTCCACAATGGACTCTACACTTACCAAGCTTATCGCAGGCCATATTTATGACCTGGGTTTCAGATTGCACGCATGTAGATGCTTCACAATTGTTGACTAATAATGCGGGTTACGTGGGCCCAGCTTCTTTTGAGGCCAGCACTTATTGCATGCCATATTTTAGAATTGGTTTAAGATTGCACGCAAGTACCTGCCCAGGCCATATTTATGACCTGGGTTTCAGATTGCACGCATGTAGATGCTTCACAATTGTTAACTAAAAACGCGGGTTACGCGGGTCCTGCGTCTTTTGAGGCCAGCACTTATCGCAGTTATTGTTGCCCCCTAGGACAACATTTATGTAATTACACTCTGTCAAACAATTTTAAAAAAAGGTGGGTTTCAAATTGCACCTTTTACCTGCCTCACCCAAGGATAGTGAACCCGCGGATTCCGCGGGCCGACTCCCTGGTGTATCTTTAATCTAACGTTAACCCTTTGAGGACGCCACACATTGACTGGCACTGAAGACAAGGTTGAAGTGAGCTACCTATGNTTAATCTAACGTTAACCCTTTGAGGACGCCACACATTGACTGGCACTGAAGACAAGGTTGAAGTGAGCTACCTATGTTTTCCACTACAGTAATATCAGTTGTGTCGGTCTCCGTATTTCCACTCACCATCGTACGGCGTCATGTGTACGGCGGACAGGGATGCTGTACTCTGCAACCTTTATTATTGGCTGGTTGTCAGCTAATGAAGTCACGCTTTAAATATACCACTTAATGTGTAGCACAGGTGCGACAGGTTTTAAAATCTATTGGGTTTACTTCAATTTTATTATTACGAACTGAAATGTTGACTTCTTACAGTTTTTTACTTATATTCTGATGAACTCCAGCAAAAAAGTAAACAGATTCGGAAAGTACATAAAAAATAACCCTTTATCAAGTAACAAAAATGAGTGATAGTGTTTACAATTATATTTTTGACGTGACAACGTCTTAAATTAGGTTGCGGCTGGGAGTCACTTATGAAAAAGTGTAACGCTCGGTAACGTTACGATGAGTCACCGAACGAGAGAGAGGCCCGCCGAATGCCTTGCGTCTCTCTCCCACTCAACTATGATCGGTCTGCCGCGCGCGCAGCACTACGTTGTCACGTAAAATCTTCGCCCGTAAAACCGACTTTACAGGCAACCATTTTTTTAATGAATCCTTTTTACACACATCCATTTAAGCCACGGAAGTTATAACATTTATAAAATAAATTACTAACGAGTTATTGAGCTGTTTATTAAAAAACGGCAATAAAGGACCCGATTACCCTACAGCTAACAAAATAAACGCCGGTACTGAGTAAAACTGATTTTGTTGCCGCCAATGTAATAATAGACATATCAGATTGTTACAGCTCATTCCCTCAAAACAAGATATTCATTTGAGCCTACCGTAAGTACAAAGTGGCTATTATGGTTTGATTCAGTGCCTTTCATGGTGTGTAAAAATATCCTGCCGTTACAGCTCTAATTTGCAAGCAATTCAACTATATAGTCTATTCGCGATTACTTCAAACTTAAAACTTGAAAAAAAAAAAAAACTGAAAATAGACACGTATCTTAAATAAAACAGCAATGCAAGTTGTTCGAAAATTCGCACCCACCAAATCCACAACGATGATCACCGCTCAAAATTACGTAACGAAAATCATGTCTAAAAGCTTGAAAAAATACCGTATGAGAGAACTGATGTGTTTTGCTCCTTTAAAAACGCTGTTTATTGATCGATAATATGCCCGTGGGTCGGAAAATCGCACCTTTGAAAATATGTTAACAATTCAATTTTCTAGTGACGACGAAATTAAAAAATGTATAAATGTTTCGTGATAAGGAAACTCTTAGAGATAATTTAAAAAAATTCTGATCAGTACCAAGCAGTTTGGTAGGCACTGCGAAATAACTTTGTGGTCAGTCCAGACATTGACAATGGTGTACTTAAAAAAAAAAAAAACTTGTAATGACCCCCCTCCCCCGCACTAGTAACGAAAACCCAGCCAAGTCTTGCCAAGTGCGCTAACAGTCCCACTGCATACAATATGCATCAGTGTAATGAGTAATATCATATAGCACCTATACACATATATGCGCAAAGACCTATTTCAATTTCAGAGTTGAGTTGAGAGATTTTGGCGACTCTTAACAACAAGGTCTTGAGAGCCGATGAGGGTGAAATAAGATGAGAGTGGAGCAGCNTTAATCTAACGTTAACCCTTTGAGGACGCCACACATTGACTGGCACTGAAGACAAGGTTGAAGTGAGCTACCTATGCTTTCCACTACAGTAATATCAGTTGTGTCGGTCTCCGTATTTCCACTCACCATCGTACGGCGTCATGTGTACGGCGGACAGGGATGCTGTACTCTGCAACCTTTATTATTGGCTGGTTGTCAGCTAATGAAGTCACGCTTTAAATATACCACTTAANCTCTGCAACCTTTATTATTGGCTGGTTGTCAGCTAATGAAGTCACGCTTTAAATATACCACTTAGTTTTAAAATCTATTGGGTTTACTTCAATTTTATTATTACGAACTGAAATGTTGACTTCTTACAGTTTTTTACTTATATTCTGATGAACTCCAGCAAAAAAGTAAACAGATTCGGAAAGTACATAAAAAAATAACCCTTTATCAAGTAACAAAAATGAGTGATAGTGTTTACAATTATATTTTTTAATGAATCCTTTTTACACACATCCATTTAAGCCACGGAAGTTATAACATTTATAAAAGAAATTATTAACGAGTTATTGAGCTGTTTATTAAAAAACGGCAATAAAGGACCCGATTACCCTACAGCTAACCAAATAAACGCCGGCACTGAGTAAAACTGATTTTGTTGCCGCCAATGTAATAATAGACATATCAGATTGTTACAGCTCATTCCCTCAAAACAAGATATTCATTTGAGCCTACCGTAAGTACAAAGTGGCTATTATGGTTTGATTCAGTACCTTTCATGGTGTGTAAAAATATCCTGCCGTTACAGCTCTAATTTGCAAGCAATTCAACTATATAGTCTATTCGCGATTACTTCAAACTTAAAACTTGAAAAAAAAAAAACTGAAAATAGACAAGTATCTTAAATAAAACAGCAATGCAAGTTGTTCGAAAATTCGCACCCACCAAATCCACAACGATGATCACCGCTCAAAATTACGTAACGAAAATCATGTCTAAAAGCTTGAAAAAATACCGTATGAGAGAACTGATGGGTTTTGCTCCTTTAAAAACGCTGTTGATTGATCGCTTATATGCCCGTGGGTCGGAAAATCGCACCTTTGAAAATATGTTAACAATTCAATTTTCTAGTGACGACGAAATTAAAAAATGTATAAATGTTTCGTGATAAGGAAACTCTTAGCGATAATAAANATTGATCGCTTATATGCCCGTGGGTCGGAAAATCGCACCTTTGAAAATATGTTAACAATTCAATTTTCTAGTGACGACGAAATTAAAAAATGTATAAATGTTTCGTGATAAGGAAACTCTTAGAGATAATTTAAAAAAATTCTGATCAGTACCAAGCAGTTTGGTAGGCACTGCGAAATAACTTTGTGGTCAGTCCAGACATTGACAATGGTGTACTTAAAAAAAAAAAACTTGTAATGACCCCCCTCCCCCGCACTAGTAACGAAAACCCAGCCAAGTCTTGCCAAGTGCGCTAACAGTCCCACTGCATACAATATGCATCAGTGTAATGAGTAATATCATATAGCACCTATACACATATATGCACAAAGACCTATTTCAATTTCAGAGTTGAGCTGAGAGATTTTGGCGACTCTTAACAACAAGGTCTTGAGAGCCGATGAGGGTGAAATAAGATGAGAGTGGAGCAGCNCTGAGAGATTTTGGCGACTCTTAACAACAAGGTCTTGAGAGCCGATGAGGGTGAAATAAGATGAGAGTGGAGCAGCGCCGGAATGCAAGGGCGAGGAAAACGGGAGATCACCGAGAAAGCCCGCCGACCAGAGGCATCGTCCGACACTATTTTTAAATTCAGAACACAGCCTGTGCGTTACATGGCAATTGCTAGAAATCTAGTGGACTTTTGCAAGACACTTCTTTCCTGCAAAATAATAAGGCAAAATATTCGCACACATGTGTCAATTTATTGGTTTTAAACAAAGTCACAACGATAACTGAAAAATGAGTTTCTTTATATCTACTGGCTAGCGAATCAATAAAGTGAAATCAGTTGATCCGAAAAAGTGTAACTTGTTATACATAAGCAGAAAACTTCAGTGAATATGAAACAGGGACTCACTGAAGCTATTAGTAAGCATTGAGCGATCCAAGCCATACAGATATTGAACACATTTCTATTATGGGAAGAACTTCATATGTTGCAGATATACAATAAAAATCTGCAGTGTTGGATTTCGATAATAATAATTAATTCAGTTATTTCCCCATATTAAACGAATAATTTAAATACATGAATTAGTTTTTACTCTCTTGGAACAAAGCTATTTTTTTCTAAAAGAATATTAAAGTTGCGTAAGTATGCTAGAAATGTGAGAATTGAGAGCATATTAACTAGAGATAAGATTCCCTACCTTTAATTTAAAGATTTGAAAAAATTGTTATGCCCCTACAAGGAAAAAAGTTAAGTAATCGTGTCCCCATTCTGCATTAATTAACTGGGAAGAACTCCTNATTGTTATGCCCCTACAAGGAAAAAAGTTAAGTAATCGTGTCCCCATTCTGCATTAATTAACTGGGAAGAACTCCTTGTGGGGTGAACTTGATACGAGACAAGAGTACGAAGTGAAAATATTTGCACTCAACCAGATGTGCCTGCGTGCTATTCAAACGAAGCTCTTATCATAACACAGAACTGTTAGGCACGCTAGAGACTAATGCCGGACAGATCTACAATAACGACACATGTGAAATTGCGTGAAAATAACCTATCAGCAAGGAGTGTAACTATGAATAAATTTATAAAATAAAAATTTTATCTTTATGTTTTATTGTCCTTCGACATGCATTTTCAACTTGTACTACATTTGACCTATTGGAATTTTGTTTTCGACAGTGTACTTTTGACCACGACTGAGAAAAAATATTTCCACAAAGAGAAGAATTTTACGTCCCCATATCTCTGATACTGGTATCCTGATTGGTAAATAAGTGAAATGTACTAGTGGCATTTCACTTTTATCTGGTAGATATAGCTGCCATTATTGGATTTTCTCTTATAGGTTGTTCACGGTAAACTGATCATTTTTTTAATCCCTGCTTAAGATCTACTTGTATGCACACTGTGTGTTCTTCCACCCTATGTAAAATTAACATTTCCTGGGGTCTGATCACTTTATTCGTGCGTTAATCAAGGACAACCGTTAAATTATAAAAAAAAAGAAATATTTTACAAATTTTCACACTCTTACTTATTAAAAGGTGTATTAAAAAACGGAAAATAAAGAAAATATTTTAATAATTACAAATGTTTACTTATCACTTTTAATTTAACGTAAAGACATGGAACTACGTTCTATCCGTCATTGCCAACTTTACTGGGCGCATGACAGTCAGTATGCCGTTTAAAATATACGCAAGTAGGGACAGTGACATTTTTCAAAGGTTGATTTCAAAAGTGCTCACTTTACCAAGAACAGCTTTTAGATATTGAAACAAGAAGTTACCAATATAACGTTCCTCTATATATACGTATACGCGTAAATTTGAAAGATGCAAAATATTCCTTATTGGCAAGGCTGCAGGCTGGCATATAGATTACCAGACCCTGATTGGTGAACGGCGTTGTGCGATATTACTGGATAGTGATGACATTTTGTTGCTGTGCATGGATGGAGTTTGCGGTACACACATGTTTCATGTGCCAATAGTATTGATGTTACAAATACAGCATATCTTTGTTATCTGTGAGCAGTCAGTACCTAATATACTGTTTAGATATTAATGTACATGTCATATTTGTACTTTTTTACATCGTTACCTCCTTACTGTATTGTCAACATTAAGGTGGTGTTTATGTTGCGGCGAAACAAATATAGTGTTGAATTTATGTTAACAAATGTGTAAATTTTTTCCTGTTTAATTTGCTTTAAAATAGCATTCCAATGTAAAATAAATGAAGTACTGTTACACGCTGATGGCTCCACTAGACCCGAGCTCCATGCACGGTCCGGCTCTGTGGGAGGTGACCAACCTCGACCCTCCCCTCCTCCAGGCAGACCACCTCATTGTCCCGTCGCTCGCCCGGAGCGGGAGGGAATGATTGACAGCGGCGACGACCTGGCCAGCGTCACAGCCACTTCTCCTCCCCCTGCTGGAGAAGGCGATGAGTTTCGAGGATGCGCAAGAATATTCTGGGAACTAGAACCCTCGGCGCAACGCGGCATTAAAAAAAATGTATGGGCCTACGACCCTAAAAATATTGCAGTGGCCCAAGGGCCGTGAGTCTAGATAGAAGCCTTCTGGCTCTGAGTGCAGTAACCGGGATATCGGTGAAGAAGACGGACGACAAAGGGAGATTGCGAGACGACGGCGGACGAGGTGTCGTAGTGTGATTGGACGAGAGGACGTAAAACACGACGAGTGAAGGCTACTGCGCATGAGGGCGCTCGGAGAACTCTAGAACACTGCGGACTAGTGGGACCTGGACTAAACTGTGGGACTGAATGAACATGTGAAACGGATTTTATTGTAAATATTGGAACAGTCAATTATGGACCTATAATTTACAAAATAATTGAACAAATTTTGATACACTGTCCATTGTGGCTGATTTTTTATTATTTAATTACGTTAATTTCTTCGAGATAATAGTAAATTATATTGATTGCATTCATTAATTTGTAAACAACAAGATATATCAGTTTATTGGGAGGTTTTGGGTTGAGAGAATTTTGTTTGTGGTTATTGTAAATAAAATTAGGAAATTCTAATAAACTATTTAATTTAATTAAGACGTCTATCCCTTAACGAACCTGGTTTAGCCCACTGATTTGAAAAATTGCTACAGTACAATATATTTTGTCACAAAAATAAATATCACCAACGAATGAAAAAAAAACTGTCGGGAGGTGAATGGAACGTACGCCCTGAGTGCATGACGTTCTCCACTTTACGAAACCTAACGTCCCACCCACTGCTGTATTTTAGAATGTCTGAAACAGTTTCATATTGAAAGTATTCAACACAATATAACGACAAACTGCAGCTCTCTTTTGTTATGTGGAAATACTTAATGCTTGAGACATATAAGCATAATTGGCACACGTAAACTGCTTTTCATGGTTTAAAAACTGCCATAAGCAACATTTAGTTCACACACTGCAGTGCTTTAAATGTAAACATAGTGGTTTTGTTTTGCGAGGTTATCTCTGTTTACTAGTATCCTCCATTTTNTCGTTTTGCGAGGTTATCGCTGTTTACTAGTATCCTCCATTTTACAACGTCAAGTCAATGTAAACTTGTGTTTCCTGGAAATTATTTTAATGTCGCAGCGACACAAATATTTTGTACTTCCTGTTACTTTTAGTGTAATACAACATTTGGTTGCGGCAATATTACTTAGTGGCTTTGTTAACATTAACACTTCAACAGCATATTTGCACTGTTATAAAACAAGACTTTGTGAATGGTTAACATTCCTATTACCTTTGCCACATTGTTAATCATTTTACTGCAACATAAACATTTTAAAAATGCCTCAATAGTAATGTTTTTGTTGCAATGACATTAGACTTTTATCTGTGCACTGCCGGATGTTTCACTTCTGAATTAAGTATAACGTTGGCTATGATATTGTCTGTGGAAACCACAATGCGCTCACAGTAGACAATTCATTCTCGATAACAGCTTCTGAGAAAGTGCGAATTGTATAACTAAAAATATATATTTTAACAAGGCGATTATAAAACTTATATGTTGCAAGCTATTGTGAAAGCCTCTCTTTGACAACATTTAACTATTTTGAAAACTTTATTTTCTATAAGAACTATACACTGCTGAGATATGATTAGCAGGTAAGTAAGTATTTATAAAGATAACAATAAATTACTGATCTAAATAATGAGCCTACTTTCCTCAAGATGGGTGCATTTAATTTATTAAAAGCTGAGTTAATAGGAAGGACTTGACTTCTCTTTGAAAGAAATAACTTTAGAAATGAAACCATAAGCTTGTGCAACAGTCGCGAGACAATTACAAATACACGTGTGCCTTACCCAGAACTTTGTAACAAACTAACAAGTTAGCTCGGCCTCTACCACTACATGCGTACGTGTAAGAGTGGAGATTACTAGGCCCCCGTAGCGCCAGATGTCACACAGCAGCTAACAGCTACAGTTACGCGTTACGTGTGCCTTACGTGTGAGGATGTAGGTAGTTGGTACATTGTAGGGAGACCACGTGTAACACACACGTAAAGAACTTAAGAGTGTGACACAGAACAACACTCACAAATAACACAACTAAAAAGTTCAAACGCAGGACAACCAAAATTGTTGCTAGGAAAATATCTACTGCTACTTGAAATGATTACTCAGCAGAAACGTGGCCAAAAAAATAAGGAATTTCATTAGCTTTCTTTTAATCACATGAAATGTGACAGAACTAGATTTTATGTGTGGCTTCAGCAACACTAGTCACTCTCGTGACTGAGGTTTTCCATTTAACATTAGGCTTGCAATAAAAAAAATTCTAACTTCCTGGAAAATCAATTAATTGTTTAACTTCTTAGCTCCAGACTATCTCCGGGTTTTAAGGGTGCAGTTCTAATTTCCTAGTTGGCCGTAGTTAAAATAATTTGAAGTGAGCTCAACTTGATGAAAAAAATAATATTTTCCTCTCGGCTTCAAAAAAAATAGTTCTGGAACTTAGCTGATTAAAATTTTAAAAACGAAGTATTCTAGAAGTGCTAGGAGTTCCTGTTGATCTCGTTGATGGCAGTCGCATCCCCCTGGATGCGGCAGGACCTCTCATCGTGAGCTTCCCTATTAAGGCTCTCGGGAGTGTAGTGCCATTACAGTCCCACCACATATTAGCACTCCCGGAAGTTCGAACTAAATACCCTTAAAATTTACGCAGGCGGAGACCGAAACAGGCCTGCTTCTTTCTTAAACTTGCCTCGCATCTTCGTCTCCTTCGAGACGGTCTGTTTTCAGGTTCACCAACGGGTCCTTGTAGTATAATCTAATTGAAATCCCTGTGTGCCAAACCCACGCGGGTTAGAGTCCTGCCTTCGAACACCAAAATGGATAAAAATTCTTTTCATACACANTCCTGTGTGCCAAACCCACGCGGGTTAGAGTCCTGCCTTCGAACACCAAAATGGATAAAAATTCTTTTCATACACATAATTAAATAACGCCGTCTACAAATGAGCAATCACGAGAGAGCTAGAGGCAAGAATTACTTAACACGTCACTAAGTTACAATGTCAACTGATCAATAACTGCTTATATACTAGGACCTTCTAAACACATTACAAAAATAACAGACTGGAAATACATATAAATGTGTTTACGGTAAAATAAAATAAAAAATTAACATAATTAATATGCCAATGAAAATAATATCTGTGAAATNTATAAATGTGTTTACGGTAAAATAAAATAAAAAATTAACATAATTAATATGCCAATGAAAATAATATCTGTGAAATTATATTCCGTCTTACAAATACATAAATAAGTGAATAATTAAAATTAGCATATGGTGCAATTTTACGACGTTACAACTTGAACGGAGAAAAACTCGTTCTATGTATAAGCTAGCGTGTAATCCACTGCATTACGGAGGCCGGATTCGGAGCATAAACTTCTGATTTAATCAGTCTACTGATTCGAATGATAAGGTTTACTAACCTAAAATATTTACAGGGCGTTTATTTTGAAAATAAGTGATTGAGCCACATAAAATATGTTTTGCATGCCCTACGATAGCGCTACTTGTGTGAAGAATTTAATGGAAATCGGTTGTTTGGTACCTGGGATGACATAAAAAAATTTTTTTATTTGATGCTATCGTACAAACCTGTCAGAAGGAATGNATATAAATGTGTTTACGGTAAAATAAAATAAAAAATTAACATAATTAATATGCCAATGAAAATAATATCTGTGAAATCATATCCCGTCTTACAAATACATATATAAGTGAATAATTAAAATTAGCAAATGGTGCAATTTTACGACGTTACAACTTGAACGGAGAAAACCTCATTCTATGTATAAGCTAGCGTGTAATCCACTGCATTATGGAGGCCGGATTCGGAGCATAAACTTCTGATTTAATCAGTCTAATGATTCGAATGATAAGGTTTCCTAACCTAAAATATTTACAGGGCCTTTATTTTGAAAATAAGTGATTGAGCCACATAAAATATGTTTTGCATGCCCTACGGTAGCGCTACTTGTGTGAAGAATTTAATGGAAATCGGTTGTTTGGTACCTGGGATGACATAAAAAATTTAATTTTTTTTATTTGATGCTATCGTACAAACCTTTCAGAATAAATGTTCTCTTCATACGATGCTTCTAGCGTATACCATCGACATACAAATTTTGGTTGAATTAGGTTAAACAGATTAATATATATGCCAAACTTACCTAAACGATTTATGTAGCTGCCTTTGAACATCGTTTTCTAACCAACGTAAATCATGAAAGTTTACGTGGCCTTCTGTAGCATTTATGGTGTGCAAAATTTGATACGAATTTATTTGAAATATTCTAGTGCAACATTTGGTAGGATCGGTTGATTGGTCCTCGATAAATGGCATAAAACCTCCATAATTTTCATGTGGCGATCTTTATAAATAAAGGACAAAAAAGTAATGTAGTAGCAATTTCAATTCTTGTATATAGCCAATATACAAAGTTAAGTTAAAATATATTACATAGTTTCGTAGATATCGCCCATACAACTAAAATGATTTTAGAGTCGCCATTCTGAAAATAAGCGTGTCCTACCTAAAAAAAAAATGGAATTTATCATTATGGCCTAGCACACTACAATATCTTCGCCAAATTTTGTAACAGTAGGTTTATTATTTCCTGAGATAGGAGATAAAATCATTTTTTTTATTGGTAATACTATTTTACAAAATGGCAGAGAAATGAGGCTCTGCACAGACAAATTTGATGTTTGTAATTGGTACTGTGAGCATACAAAATTAGTTTGGAAATTGTTTCGTTAGTAAAATATAATGAGCTAAAATATTTATATAGCCAACATTTTAAAAATTAGTACCTGACATACATAAAATATACCAGTTTACGCCACGTTGTGAAGTACTATTTGTTTGTCAAATTTGGAAGGAATCGGTTATTTATTTACCGAGTTATGACAACAACTTTATTCATTCATATGGCGCTTTCTTTAAAAATGGTCTACAAAAGTAGTTATTTGTTAGTATATATAATGCTTGTAATAGTTACTTTCATTATACAAAAATTTGGTCGAAATTCGTTAAATGATATGGCAGATATACCAAATAACCTTAAAACCTGTGTATTGCCGCCATTTTGAAACTAAGTAACTAATCAAGTTTACTCACTTACCTTTAAATGGCATACTATATTATTTGTTACGTGCCGAATTGGGCGAGCATTTATTGAATAGTTTTCGAGATATAATGTAAAATCTTTGTTTTTTAAATAGATTCCATCTTACGAAATTGCATCCCAACGACAATACTAATATCAAAATGTAATACTTTCACAATACTCTGCCAGCATACAAAGTTTGGTTTACGTCATAGTTCCCGAGATATGCCATATCAACATAATTATTAAAATGGCCACCGTTTTGAAAGTAAGTGCCCGACGTGGTTGAAAACTATAAAAGTCAGATGCTTACCAAGTTTGGTGAAACTCGGTTGAAGCATTCAAAAATTGAAAAAGGGGACACACGTGCTAACACTTACATACATACAAACACACGCATACACACACAAGCGGACAGGAAAGTGATCACAATAAGCCTTTCTTTCCTTTGGAAAGTAGGCTAAAAATGACACTGCAATTCAAGCCATTTTCGTATTCGGTATTATTGGCAATATTTTGACCATTTCTCATTTTCAGAAACGAGACGTTCGTTCTTGCCGCGAGTGAGAACCAAATTAAATAATTTTTTTTTTTTTTNCTTCATACGATGCTTCTAGCGTATACCATCGACATACAAATTTTGGTTGAATTAGGTTAAACAGATTAATATATATGACAAACTTACCTAAACGATTTATGAAGCTGCCTTTGAACATCGTTTTCTAACCAACGTAAATCATGAAAGTTTACGTGGCCTTCTGTAGCATTTATGGTGTGCAAAATTTGGTACGAATTTATTTGAAATATTCTAGTGCAACATTTGGTAGGATCGGTTGATTGGTCCTCGATAAATGGCATAAAACCTCCATAATTTTCATGTGGCGGTCTTTATAAATAAAGGACAAAAAAGTAATGTAGTAGCAATTTCAATTCTTGTATATAGCCAATATACAAAGTTAAGTTAAAATAGATTACATAGTTTCGTAGATATCGCCCATACAACTAAAATGATTTTATAGTCGCCATTCTGAAAATAAGCGTGTCCTACCTAAAAAAAGGGAATTTATCATTATGGCCTAGCACACTACAATATCTTCGCCAAATTGTGTAACAATAGGTTTATTATTTCCTGAGATAGGAGATAAAATTATTTTTTTATTGGTAATACTATTGTACAAAATGGCAGAGAAATGAGGCTCTGCATAGACAAATTTGATGTTTGTAATTGGTACTGTGAGCATACAAAATTAGTTTGGAAATTGTTTCGTTAATAAAATATAATGAGCTAAAATATTTATATAGCCAACATTTTAAAAATTAGTACCTGACCTACATAAAAAAAAACCAGTTTACGCCACCTTGTGAAGTACTATTTGTTTGTCAAATTTGGAAGGAATCTGTCAATTGTTTCCCAATATATGACAAAAAAAAACTTGATTTGTTCGCATAGTGCTATCTTACAACATGGCGGGGAAAATATAACCTCTATGTACATAGACTTGATAGTTGTAATATCTAATGCCAGCATAAAAGATTATTTGAAATTTATTACATGGTTTCGACGATATAGCATTCTAAGCTAAAAATGGCTATATGGCCGCCATTTTGAAACTAAGTGTATGGCATTCTTAAAACATACCACTTGACATAATCTGCCTCAGTACTGCTTGTTTGCCAAATTCGATAGGAATTAGTCAATTCTTTCCCGAGATATGACATAAACATTTCATTTTATTCGCATGGCATTATTTTACAAATTGGGGGAGAAAAGATGCTTCTTGTAGATACAGATGATAGTTATAACGTCTACTGCGAGCATACAAAGTTATGTTGGAATTGATTACATAGTTTCGACGATATAGCATTCTAAGCTAAAATGGCTATAAGGTCGTCATTTTGAAAATAAGGTTCTAAATTGCTTAAAACATACCACTTAACATCGTCTGCATCAGTACTACTTGTTTTCCAAATTTGGTAGGAATCGGTTATTTATTTACCGAGTTATGACAACAACTTTATTCATTCGTATGGCGCTTTATTTAAAAATGGTCTACAAAAGTAGTTATTTGTTAGTAAATATAATGCCTGTAATAGTTACTTTCATTATACAAAAATTTGGTCGAAATTCGTTAAATGATATGGCAGATATACTAAATAACCTTAAAACCTGTGTATGGTTGCCATTTTGAAACTAAGCAACTAATCAAGTTTACTCACTTACCTTTAAATGGCATACTATATTATTTGTTACGTGCCGAATTGGGCAAGCATTTATTGAATAGTTTTCAAGATATAATGTAAAATCTTTGTTTTTTAAATAGATTCCATCTTACGAAATTGCATCCCAACGACAATACTAATATCAAAATGTAATACTTTCACAATACTCTGCCAGCATACAAAATTTGGTTTACGTCATAGTTCCCGAGATATGCCATATCAACAGAATTATTAAAATGGCCACCGTTTTGAAAGTAAGTGCCCGACGTGGTTGAAAACTATAAAAGTCAGATGTATACCAAGTTTGCTGAAACTCGGTTGAAGCGTTCAAAAATTGAAAAGGAAGACACACGCGCACACACTCACATACATACAAACACACGCATACACACACAAACGGACAGGAAAGTGATCACAATAAGCCTTTCTTTCCTTTGGAAAGTAGGCTAAAAATGACACTGCAATTCAAGCCATTTTCGTATTCGGTATTATTGGCAATATTTTGACCATTTCTCATTTTCAGAAACGAGACGTTCGTTCTTGCCGCGAGTGAGAACCTGATTAAATAAATTTTTGTTTTGATTCATTCATTTCTCTTATAATCCTGGTATCGTATTTATGCACTATAAGGTCATGTCACTGGAGTCAGTAGGAATATTGAAATAAACGTGCAGGAGGCATTTNCAGGAGGCATTCTTCTCATTTTAGAATTAGTTTCAAGTTTAGCTAAAACTGAGGTAGTTGTTCTGAAACACACGTGCATCACACAGTACTAAAGAATACAGAGATGAAACAGCCACCTATACCTCGAACTTGGGCTGCATATGCCAGCAATATGGTGGCACTCACTAGCAAATCGTTGGAACGTCGNTCTTCTCATTTTAGAATTAGTTTCAAGTTTAGCTAAAACTGAGGTAGTTGTTCTGAAACACACGTGCATCACACAGTTCTAAAGAATACAGAGATGAAACAGCCACCTATACCTCGAACTTGAGCTGCACATGCCAGCAATATGGTGGCACTCACAAGCAAATCGTTGGAACGTCGTTGGCCAATCAGCGCCTGCCATCCTACGCACCAGCCGGCAGGCCAGCCAATAGGGCACATACCGCAGCACGCACTACGTCCGACATAACGCCCGTCCCCAGAACTTCGCTCAGCCAGAGTACTGGGCACGCCTACACTTAGGAAATAGTTTCGTTGAAACAAAATAAATTGGTTTGGCGCAACCAAATCGTCGTTAAAACCAAATTTTTGTGTTTTCCTTATTTGGTTGCCCCAAACAAAGATTTTCATAGTGCAACTAAAGGATTGTATTGCTCTACGTACAATAAACAGTTTAGGTTAATATAAAAAAGTTGAAGCGCGACCGAATTTCGAATGTAGATCAGTTGCGCCCGAGCACTACGCCTTAAAGGCTTCCGCCTACCTGGCGTTTGAACTGCTCTGCAGAATGTTCGAAATAAAAGTTTTTCCACGAAACTACTAACCGTGCATCCAATGTGCTGTTCTACGGAAAGAACACACACTTCAGACGAGGTCTGTTGAGAACTTTCAAAATGTCACGCACGTTAGAAACACCATTTCAGAGTACTCCAAAACGGCTAAAAACGATGTTTTAAAAGCAGCGTAGCTCAAAATATACGCATCGGATACACAGAAAACTACCCAATGGCCCTTCACTGAACCTTCGTACCGACTTGCCAACAATAAAGTAATAGGGTCACCGTTGAAACTCCCATAAATTACACTCAGTGCAACGAGAACAGTTCAGTTGAGTTGAAAAATTTGGGCTGCTCGTAACGAGGCCTTGAGAGCCGATGAGGGTGAAATGATGTGAGAATGGAGCCACACTGGAATGCAAGGGCGGGGAAACGGAATATCCCCGAGAAAACACACCAACCAGTGGCATCGTTCGGCACGGTGCTCAAGTGCGTACATCCGGACTGACTCGGTCGGTGATAGAACCCGGTTCACCTTGGTGGGAGGTGAGTTGTCTTAGCCACTCAGTCACCGTACGCCAGTTCAGAGTCTTGCACTTAGCGGTGATGGTGCACTTGATGCACATGGCAATGTCGTCCTTATCGATCCCGCGCTTCTCAGCCTCAAACGCGGAAAACAGCTCCTGGTAGATGGGAGCATCAATTAACCTCATCTATGGTGACTACTGATATAATTGGAATGTTTTTAAATTCATTCATTGGAAATACTGGACTAAGTGCTGAAATAAATATTTCCGGTTTTACAGTTTTACTTTTTAATTTCCTGTTAAACTTATTTTATTAGGATGTATATACCATTACTAGCAACAATAAATTCACTAATAAACACAGTTTCTATCCTAATTATCACAAAAAATGCAAATACTCTCGGGCTGAATTTTTGAATGAAGGAAATCCAATGAGTGGTCAAACAAATATGTACAGTTGATTCGACTATATATTTTGTTGACATTCTAATCACTTTTGGCCCAACAGAGGTTCTGTTAATTCAAGCGTGTGTTTTTTTATATGAACAAAATTATTTGTGCTGCTTGTCAAGTTTTTTTTACACAACAAAATATTTTGTTGGGGCTCCTAAATTTATTTTTGGCCTTAAACAAGCAAATGTAATGTTGGCTGTTCTCTCGGTGTACATCAAAAAGACCACCACGACAGGTTTTTAATTTTTTTCCAATTGCGATTACAGATTTTTTCAAAATAATATTCTTAAAACAAGCTGTGTTCGTATACGTGAGTTTATTGTATTTCTCGCCAATAACCCCTTTTTAAAGTATCAGAATGGGAATTACCAATCAAACTTTTGAGAGNCTCGGGCTGAATTTTTGAATGAAGGAAATCCAATGAGTGGTCAAACAAATATGTACAGTTGATTCGACTATATATTCTGCTGACATTCTAATCACTTTTGGCCCAACAGAGGTTCTGTTAATTCAAGCGTGTGTTTTTTTATATGAACAAAATTATTTGTGCTGCTTTTCAAGTTTTTTTTACACAACAAAATATTTTGTTGGGGCTCCTAAATTTATTTTTGGCCTTAAACAAGCAAACGCAATGTTGGCTGTTCTCTCGGTGTACATCAAAAAGACCACCACGACAGGTTTTTAATTTTTTTCCATTTGCGATTACAGATTTTTTCAAAATAATATTCCTAAAACAAGCTCTGTTCGTATACGCGAGTTTATTGTATTTCTCGCCAATAACCCCTTTTTAAAGTATCAGAATGGGAATTACCAATCAAACTTTTGAGAGCGTGCGCGAACGTACTGCATGCGCGTGAATTAAATTGCTCGAATCTACCTGCATTAATTATAACCTACTTANGCGTGCGCGAACGTACTGCATGCGCGTGAATTAAATTGCTCGAATCTACCTGCATTAATTATAACCTACTTACCATTTAGGAAAATCCGGGCAATGACGTCACATAACCGGATTTTATCAAGAACTTCTTCCGGTGACAGGATTAAAATTCAGAATCAAGTGAAAAATTATTGCAATTTCCCCAATATGATTATTGTTCTAGAAGTACGAATACATTTTTTCAGAGTTGTGAATTTAATTTTATTTTTTTTTCACATTTCTTACCATCTAAAAAAATTGAATTTTCTATCATAACATTAGTTAGTTCTTTGCTACTATAAGTTAATTAATGTTTTGTTGCTTACTTTTATAATAGGGGAGCCCAGGGCATGCATGATGAGGAAGCTAAGCTCGAAACTATATAGTTATTCACGCATCATATTACTAAAATAAATACACATATAACCTAAATGACGTTGTCTATTGTATCTGTTTTAGCAGTTATAGTTTTTTTTNTATTACTAAAATAAATACACATATAACCTAAATGACGTTGTCTATTGTATCTGTTTTAGCAGTTATAGTTTTTTTTTATTTTGCATGTATTTTTAAAATAAAAGATTTTAATTTTCAGAACAAGCGATCCTGGGGCATGATGGANTTTTTTTTTATTTTGCATGTATTTTTAAAATAAAAGATTTTAATTTTCAGAACAAGCGATCCTGGGGCATGATGGAGTTTCTTATGGCGCATAACGGGGTATGTGATTTAAGTTTTGAAACATTGGCACTTTCCTTAGCTTGTATGTGTATTTACATATAAATATTTCTTAATATATTAAAAATACTATAGATGAACTGCTTCATCGTCGTCTTCATTTACAGCCGCACAGGAATTGTATGTCAACATTCTACACACCACACAGTTAATCCATATTTCTGTATATGCAGAAGATAGTTCACGGCAGTACAAATATGTTTCATCTTCTGATGATTATAATTTGCAATAAGTTTCTTCTTCTTGCAGAAAAAAACTGTTTACAAGTTTTCCAATCCTAAAACGAAGACATTTGTTTACATATCTTTTAGGCTAACATAATAATACATTATAAATCGGAATTATTAAACTGAGAATTGAAATGTTTCTATAGATAACTTAATTACAATTAGGTGTACTTAATGCTATGCAGATGCTTAATTATAGGAAATTGCTATTTTTTAAATTTATTTTATTAATTATTATTGCTATTTATGAGGCAGGTTTTAAAAATTTAATATTTGTTTGGAAATTTGCAATAAACGTTAGTGATAGTCTACATACTTCAAAATAAGTTCACTAAAATGTAAATACCGATTTAAAAATAAAACCATTTTTACACCATACTTTACCAAATAAATATATTAGAAGGGGTCCTTAGAATTGAATTCATAGGAAATTCCTATGCAGCACAATCAAAATTTGGGGAAGCCCCAGGAACAGCGAATCTTATGTCGAGTGTTGTCTGTAGCACATGGAAAGTAATTGCCACTTTTATTATACCCCATTGCCTTCGATTGCTATTATATTTCAAGCTTTCGTAATAACCTTTTCATCCCATAACAGCCGATCTCTTTTTTTATTGCAAAACCTAACTATATATTAGAATAAAAAAACAAAATTTGTGTATTGATAAGTTTTAGCAGCAGTCTACACATCAGCTGCAGACATGCGCCCTATATTGCATTTGTTTGAACACAGGAGATAGGATGCGAAAAAACGCAGTGGGGGCACAATGGGATGCGGTAGTTATACCCCATTGTGCTCCTTGAACACATATTTGTGTTTTGTTCTTGCATTTGTTACCTACCACAGAGTATCTTAAAATGAATACTATACTGTAACATCCGCTCTCAAGACCTCGAAGTTAAGAGCCGCCCATATTCCGTCATTCACTAACTTCACTCACACTATAACACGTATATTTTACACCTTTCAGTGAAAAGGTTAAACTTGACTGTAATTAATACTTACTAATTAAAACACAATACTTCACATTTAGTAAAATAACATCGGAGTCACGAGAAATGTATTTTCACACCACAGCCACCGTAAGAGTTGCGCAACATGGCTGTAACCTGGCTTCAGTGAATTGCGATTATAAAACTTCCCAGTACGGCCGCTAGATTTCAGGGCATAAAAGATTCGTAAACCATAATACCACGTTGTACCCCGGTACCACGGTTTGCCTCGGGTTATCCTACGTGTGAAGCTTTATCATCGCTGAACGACAAACACTTGAATTTCTGGTTCATGAAATACGTATGTTAAAAAACTCGAAAATATCCTTTCCTCACTGACACTAATTTTATAGCATTAGTATTTTTACTACAAGAAAAAAAGTCTTCATATTCATCGTTAGGAGCGCTGCGACAAAACTGCACACAATCACCGTATGAAGGGCCCATGTAACTGGAAATGTTTCCCTCGTCTGAGGCACAGAAGCAGGGGAACGACAAGGACGTCTCTTCCAAGTGCATCACGTGTACCATCGCCTTTACGGATAAGCCTCTAAACTTATGTGTATAGTTACAGCGGTTCTGCGAGTTTTTTTTTATATCCTTAAAGGAGTTAGGATTCTAAAATTATTTTCTATACTTACAGCATAGTAGATATATTTTTTTCGTTGCGATATGTATAAAAAAATAGATTTGAAAATGATTACAGTGGTGGAAAATTACAACATGCTACTCTCTAAACTTTGGGCTGAAATGAAACTTTGTTTTTATACTAATATTTTAAATTTTGTATAAATATAGATTTTAAGAACATATTCTCTGATCTACGCTTAAAAAATGACGAATACTAATTTCAAAACAACTGGTATGCTCTAAATCTGAAACAGTGAGAATTAAGCAAAATCAGTGAAAGTATTGAAAATTGAGCGTCTGATAATTGTAGCCTGATAAATAATTAATATGGTGGCTGAATTTCACTGATTTATTTGTGATTCCCACTGAATGTCCAGAATTCCACTGCCATAAGTCACTTGTTTTCAGTTAATTTCCTCAATTTGCGAGACGACATTAGCTTATCAACTGAATTTCAGTGTATGTTATTTCACTGATTTATATCACTGACCAGAGCTTAGTGTGTATTTTTTGTCAAATCGCCATGAAACCGTATAATCCTCAAAATGTAGGAAAAAAGATCGCTTGAATAAACGTTAGCAGTGAGCATACATTTTTATTGGCGTAAAGTATGCCAGATAGCCAAATGAATATANACAGTGGTGGAAAATTACAACATGCTACTCTCTAAACTTTGGGCTGAAATGAAACTTTGTTTTTATACTAATATTTTAAATTTTGTATAAATATAGATTTTAAGAACATATTCTCTGATCTACGCTTAAAAAATGACGAATACTAATTTCAAAACAACTGGTATGCTCTAAATCTGAAACAGTGAGAACTAAGCAAAATCAGTGAAAGTATTGAAAATTGAGCGACTGATAATTATAGCCTGATAAATAATTAATATGGTGGCTGAATTTCACTGATTTATTTGTGATTCCCACTGAATGTCGNATATGGTGGCTGAATTTCACTGATTTATTTGTGATTCCCACTGAATGTCCAGAATTCCACTGCCATAAGTCACTTGTTTTCAGTTAATTTCCTCAATTTGCGAGACGACATTAGCTTATCAACTGAATTTCAGTGTATGTTATTTCACTGATTTATATCAGTGACCAGAGCTTAGTGTGTATTTTTTGTCAAATCGCCATGAAACCGTATAATCCTCAAAATGTAGGAAAAAATATCGCTTGAATAAACGTTAGCAGTGAGCATACATTTTTATTGGCGTAAAGTATGCCAGATAGCCAAATGAATATANTATCGCTTGAATAAACGTTAGCAGTGAGCATACATTTTTATTGGCGTAAAGTATGCCAGATAGCCAAATGAATATATGTCTTAGTTTTGAAAGGATCGAATTAGTATATTTTGTGATACAGCAATCTCAAGAGGAATTTTTTTTTTTTAGCTATGTCGGAAGGCTCCTCAACAGTGTTTCTTGTATGCGTCTTGAAAATGCCATTCCTAGCTGGTCTGAAATGTACTTTCCTTTCGTTGATAATACAGCGTGAACATGTATAGTAGATTCGTATGAAAAAAAGCAACGTGGACTTCAAAAATTTCCATTTTCTTATTATATATTTGCACCTCCAAAGAGCATTTCTGCTAAGTTAATACGCTCTAAATATATGAGTGGGTATACCTCGCATAGCGTATTACGTTCACGTAAAAAAATAAGTACAGTGGATATATGAATAGTTCGCTAACGTGTATGAACAATTTTTTTTGCTGGAATTCGTAATTCTGCGAAACAGGGTTAGGAGANATATGAATAGTTCGCTAACGTGTATGAACAATTTTTTTTGCTGGAATTCGTAATTCTGCGAAACAGGGTTAGGAGAGAATGAATACGTATTTACAACCTTCGCGCTGTAGTTGCGCGTGTCCGTCAGTAAATTTAAATATCCTTTCTTAACANGAATGAATACGTATTTACAACCTTCGCGCTGTAGTTGCGCGTGTCCGTCAGTAAATTTAAATATCCTTTCTTAACACCGGTTGCCCTTGAAAGTATCGATGGGCAAAGCGGTGGCAAGGCAGACTCCCCCTTTTCGCATCAGTGTCAAGGTTACGCTCGGGCGCGGTGGAAATCTGCGAGGTGTCCTTGCGTGAAAAATTGCCAGCAGGTAATTGCTTCGGCCGGGCGGCAGCGCCCGCGCGCTCAGAGTCAGGGTAGATTTCGCAGCTGGGGTGGTCTCCTTGACCCAGTTCGTGTCAAGGTCACACCGGCCAGGCCTGGGCCAATCTGAGCCCCCGGGCCAGACATGCTGCAATAACGGAGTAGGTGTTAGAAGAGGCGAAACACGCGCTTGCACGGCGAATTGCAGCCGCACACGCCATCTTAACTCTCCCGAAACCGGGAGGAATCATGTTTTGGCATCGTCACTTCCAACAGGTGTGACGCGAAACGTTACACGTGCCTCTGGAGTGGTGAACGTCCTATATTTTATATAATGTACTTTAACTTTAATCAACCTTACCTAATCTAACAGTCTAACTCTGTGCCGATCAGTAGGGACACCCGAATTTCGCGAAAAGATTTCCGCACACGCCGAGAATTCAATAGCCTACGGGCATACAAGCCGTTTCCTTTAGCTTATTGGTGGCGTGTCTTTAAGAGAATACATTTTTCTACTTGACTGGCCAATCAAAATTAGGTAACTTCAATGCTGTACGTCTGGGATTCGCGCGCAGACACCCAAGACGCGTAACACGGAAGCCATCCAATCACGACAGTGGATCTGAGCTAAAGTGATATGAAATACAACTGGTCGCGAAATATTTTCGCGATATTCGGGTGTCCCTACCGATAAGGTAACTGATCAGCCGGAAACCATTTAGGAACGCCAGCAGCCTAGCAGTGCCCTCAGTGGCGGAACACTTGCCAGCGATGCTGGCATCTATCGCTGCTAATGTAGTCTGCTATGCACGACGAGTTTGTTGCCATGTCATTAGCAATGGATGCGTTTTTTTATGGTAAGAGATCAATTTGTAGAAATTATAGTATAAGCATTTAATGCAGGCAAAAATAATTTAATACTGAGCCATCCTCACTTTCTTAGCATACTCTGCCTATAAAAACAATATTACCGTTCTCGGTTAGAGTTATCATTTACCCCCGCTATTTTGGGTCGTCTGCTACTGCTGAGACAGCCTGTCCTCTTGCACATCAATTTTCTCAGCAGAAGGCGTAGCCTCCAATCCAGACGGCAAAATACCTCGCGTCAGTGATTCATCAGCAATGCCAGTAATCAACGGAACATTTGTCAGTAATTTAAGTTACTAACAGTAAAAATTATTTATATATATGTATATATAGCCCTAGTAACCCAGTCGCCATCGCCAGACGGCAGCCCAGCCAATACAGAATCGTTCGCCACACGCGGTAGCCAATCAGAAAGGAGACCCGTCCCCAGAGCCTCACACAGCCAATCAGTGGGTGTGTTCGCTGACATCAAAGATAGGGTGAAATTAATCTCGTTTACTACCACCTGCTTACATTCCATCCTTGATCGCCGATGATATTAAATAACCTCGAAATCCGCATGCAGTATAGGTTCGTACGTTTCTGGCAAACTTTCCCGCCATTGTGACGTAAGCGTATAAAGCATTTGTGCGCCAGGCCTCATGCAGTTCATGCGTGAGATTGGCCGGAATTACAATGACGAGGAGTGAATGAGTGAAATTTGGAATGTACTAAGTACTTCAGCGCCGGTAGGGATGAGGCAAAATGAGGATGAAAAAGAGACGGGATGCGATGGTAGAGGAAACGAGAGTACCCNACGAACGGCAACATCCGCAATATTTTCTACTTGCGAAAATGTGGATTGGATTCCAGCGTGAAATGAAATCGGTTCACCGTGGTGGGAGGCGATTGGACTGACCACTTCACCACCGCGGCCCCTACCAACATGAAAACACGCAGTGAACTGTAAAATTTTACTTTCTTGTGCCGGCAGACAGCGTACGCGGTAGACATGGTATATATTTTCTTTAAAGGCTGGTCTATGTATTCTGGGCAGTACGGCCTACAATTTATCTCATCTCTATTTTGAAGTTATTCATCCCAAGCAACTAATGTATTTTATAGGAAATGAATTGTGGCGCTGAAAGAGTAAATACCAACTTTATCAAGCGAATATCCGTGGAAGGCTGTGCTTCCATTGCCAGTGTTTAAAAATGTCAAAGAAAACGATGTTATTGTAAATTTAAGCCATGGAATCGTGTAATGTCTATTTACTCCAGGTACGTGTATTAAATATGAATTTCAATATACAACAAAACTTTAAATGTCAAAGTTGTAAGATGGTAGAACGTCGACTTGCAAACATAAGTAAGAGAACACAGGCAAGTCGTCTAGGAGATTGTGCAAAATTGTACATGGAGACCCTATCAATCATTTCGCGTTATAGAACGGCACTCGTATATAAACACAAGCAGATATAGTTTTCATATTGGTTGCGGCAACAGTAAAAACTCAGTCTCTGTTTGCCTCTGTCAAACAGAATGAAACCACTTGAGTGCTGCATGTTGTTGAGCCTATCGCATGGGCAGAGGTCCAATAACACACATTGAGCTAACAAGATAATACATAATTTCATCTATGACGCTCTATCAATCACAAAATGTTTGTAAATTACAGCGTCATGGTTAACATTAACGTGTCAGTTAAGGTGTCTATAGAGATAGAGCTAGGAAAGATTTTTTATGTTTGAAGCCGAGAAGCGCATGAGTGATAAGGGCGATGCTGCCTGTTATGATTGGTCCCGTTCAAACTTCCTAACCAAGCAAAACCTAAGAAAAGGCGCCACAGAGTTCACTAACGCCAAGCCAGAACGATTGTAGACACGGCAGAATAATGGCGCGAAGAAGCCACAAAACTGCTGGAGAATCAAAACATCAGATTAAGAATGATTGCAGCAAGTCGACGGGGCATTCACACAAGACGCCCGGCAACAGCGAAGGTGCTGATCCAAGAGCATTTCAGAGAATTAACACAAAAACCGAAACCGCCCGTATCCAAAGAACTAAGGGAACTAATCGGAGCAAAGTTCGTCAAAGGTTACGTGGTGGGGCGAGAAGTGTGAAATAGACGTCAACGACCAGGACCGGCGTCGTCTACTACGAACATCAGACCAGACAGCGGCTGTTCCTTGGGCTGCTTCCGTCATTCCGTCAGAGGGTCCGGGTGCGAGGCTGGGGTAAGTTCCCTTCCTTTATATGTGATCCTCCTTCTTAACTAATAGCCTTCCTTAAGTCCTTCCTTCTCACTTCCGTTGGACTTAACATTAATTGACTATCATTGTATACTCTTGTAACTTTAGATCAAGTAAAGTCTTTATTAATCATTTCAAACAATCGTTATAATTATCTGAGCTTATCCTGTTTTCCTTAAACTTAACCTTTCCTAAGAGTGTTATGAGCCACCAAGGATCATAACATGCCACACGCATCAAGTGAGCCATCGCCGCTACGCACAGGGCTCTGAACTGGCGTGCAGTATTCTCGTGCTGCGTCTACCTATGGGACTTTCAGCGGTGAACTATCATTTTATTGGTGTAAAGTTTGTACCGAAGTTCAGTGCAGGGCCCTGTTATAGTTTCGCTGGATTTCGCCGACAAAATATTAACCCCATTCTATCACCGTGCCCACGATCACGGATACTCTGCGTATGAATGATATTTATGAGCGGTACTGTACACAGCAATGCAACAGCACAGAGTACTTAAGAATACAGAGGTGAAACAGCCGCTTATACCACGAACTCCATCTGCGCATGCCAGTAAAATGGCGTCACTGGCCAGCGAAATTTTGAAACTCTGGTCGCCAATCGGCACCTGGCAACCTACTTGTTAGCCGGCAGCCCAGCCAATAAAGAATATTTACCACGTAACCTGAACTTACTTCAGCGTGCTGGTATTATCTCCTGTGCCTGAGCCCCTTCTGGTTTATACAGCAGAATACATTGAATTACATGTGTCGGACTGCTGTGCGTACTGCTGTGTTATATGTAGATCACACAGCAGTACGCACAGCAATCCGGCACGTTTAATTTCCCAGACATTCCATTGTCACATCTTGCCACCTTTACATTAGCTTCAGAGTTTATTCTGCTGTGTCGTACCGGTAGTCATAATTTGCGTCCCATAACATATTTACGAATCGGCTGCAGTTGAATGCAGTCCGACAGAAAGAGGTACGCTCTTTCCAATTGCGGTGGGCGGGCGTGGATACCACCACATCACCTGTCAACAACAAAGCACAGGGTTGAACCTGTACGTGCCACCTTGATAGGACCGAGGTCTATCCAATTTCTACGAACGTGTTTCGTGAGTAGAATGATTATCTGCGTCCGGGGACAATGTAATTTAAAAGGGACAAAACTGCCTTACATTTCAAATAAAATATATGGGAGCCCTCTGAGAAAACCCAAATACTCGTTCACCCCAAAAGAAAACACACAGTTACTATTATGTATATATATATAAACAAAAAATGGGAATACACATAATTATTTATAGCATAAATTTAAAAACTTATATTTATATATGTATATTTACACGAAAAATTATATTAAAATAATATATATGATAGTACCTGCATGTTTTCTCCTGGGGAGAACGAGTATTTGGGTTTTATCAGATTGCTCGTCATATATTTTTATTTTAAATGTACGGCAGAAGGCGTTGTGGGAGAATAAGACGAGCTCTTTAAAAGAGCAGTACTTGAAATGTTTCTCCAATCAGATGGATAATTCACAATGTGTTTCGTGAAGTGATTCCAGAGGATAAGTTCGTAAAATGGATGAATAGTTCGTGGAAAGTTTTGCGAAATGCATCGCAAAGGGACGACTTGCTTTTGGGGATCGAAGATGTAGGCGAGTGTGTGTGTCGCTGGTTCGAGTCCCAATCGAATGGTGCTACATTGATTATCATGAGCATGATCGCGAGTGAGTGGCATCGATGGTGAGATATCCAGCGACTGTTCGTTTGGCTCGAGGATTCGTCGAGCAGTAGCTTGTAAGACAGCTTAGATCATGAGACACATAAAAATGACGGATACCTTTCACTTTTATTGAACGCGATGAATTATCTGCATATAAAAATGAATATATTCATGTATCATAAGTTAATTCTTTTCAAACCAGCAAATCAGGAACGTCTTATCAGGAGTAAGTCTGCAGTAGTCAGTCTGCAGGAGTTAGTCCGCAGAAGTTTGTCTGCAGGAGTGAGTCTGTAGGAGTCAGTCTGCAGGAGTCATGAGAAGGAGGAGTCAGTCTGGAGAAGTCAGTCTGCAGGAGTCATGAGGAGGAGGAGTCAGTCTGCAAAAGTCAGTCTGGAGGAGTCAGTCTGCGAATAGACTACATACTGTATAATTTTGAATGTAAATAAATGATTGAGAACTTTCTTTACAAGTTAGGCACTTGATGGTAAAACATCTTGTATGTGTTTTTATACGTTTCCTTGTATCTGGTACAAGTGTATATTAAAGATATATTTGGGTAATGTATATTTATATTGGAAGTGTAGCAAACGTTCGCTGCTCGCGGGTTTTGACTGAAGAGCCACATATATATTTATTTGAATTTACCAGTTTCATCAGAATAGGAATACAAGCTGGCTATCGCAGTGCAGAGTTCTGACGTTTAAATTTGTAACGTTTGGGCATCTTGGCCTCAGTGAGCCTTAGTACTGTGCGTCTTGCAATCGGATCTACGATTCATGCTGAGGTAATATATTGTTAACAAAACTCCTATCCCCCATGCGGCGACCGAGTGAGATGGCGCAGTGGTTAACATTCAAGCTCGCATTCGTGAGGACCTGGGTTCAAATCCCGGTCCGGCCATTCTGATTTTGGTTTTTCGTGGTTTTCCAAAATCACTGAAAGTGAATTCTTTACTACAGGCCATGGCTAATTCCTGACCTGCTCCTGCTTCTTTGAGCAACTTGCTCCGTCTCTAATGCCCTTGATGTCGACGAGATGTTAAGCACTGTCCATACCTACCTGTGCAGCTTTGCCAGAATAAAGAAGTACAATTTGGAATTATAGCACCTTTGTCACTACGATTTCCACTTCCATTTGCATTCAGCATTCATTCCAGTGTGTAAACCGGTGAAGATGTTCTCTTCATCTGCGTCACAAGATACGATATTATCCGCCTCCAAAACCTTTGTCGGTACGCAATAAACGACAGTAGCCATTTAAATCATATGGGCATAGGTTAACCGGGATCTTAGCATACCGAATGAAGAAATGGAGTGGTGAAAGGTAGACATTCGCTTGAATTGCAGGTGGAAATCTACTTGTAAATATCCGCAGTTAAATCTTAAACGCATGACCTTTCTAATACGAGACAGGTTTGCTAACCACAAGATCAAAGACGAGTTGTTGTTACATGTCTGTGTTGTTCATGAGAGAGAGTTAAACACTATTGCGTTGCCCTAGTTTGTCACTTTTAATAGGAACAATTTTCTCACAGCACGTGTTGCAACGAAGTGATTGTCTAGAGCCAATTATAGAGTGCACGCCTATTATTTGAAACGCATGAATCGTGTTTTGATTTGCACTGCAATATCGGAACCTGTTATTTTTGCGAGTTCAGTTCAGAGCACATTCGTTTGTACGATATCCAAATCAGTAAACGTAACAGGCATTACTTAATATTTTTCAAATATAATTTTAACAACCACAGACCAAAGTATCCACATTCCTATATCGTTAAACTGCCAAATTGTTCGAAATTGAGGAAAGTTACTTCTATGCGAATTTTCTGACTCTTCTGTAAACTAAGCAAGAAAACACCCATTTCCTTGCTGTTAAGTGTACACAGTGTTCTGGTTTTGTAAATAATATAATTTCTTTTAATTATAATACTATATGAATATGTACACATAAGTTCAAACCATACTTGCTTAGCTAGGGTAGGCACGCACGAACTCGTTTTGTTTTAACTGCTAGAGTAAAACTCGGGTAAATTTAGAATAAAATACACATTTCAATACAAGGGAAATTAAATTGAATATTATTCAGTATTATTGAATCATTATCAGTATTAAATAATTTTTCGAAGAAGCGATTATGTTACGTTTTGTTAAAATTGACCTGCATCAACTGTCTTAAGAAATTAACCGTGGCCTGCAACACAAATTCATGACAACAAAATTACATTATAAATCGCAGTTTAAGACATGCAGATGCTTTTTCTCACTTTACTCAATACGCAAACATTTGACTTTGTCTCAATTGGATCGCAGTTTGTAATACACGCCCTGAACAAATTTGAACCTATAACTGACCTCCAACAAAACCAGGACCGAATACCGTTCTACCTGGTCTGCGATGAAACTGGGGCATTGGCCAATCAACAACCACCTGAGGCTCAAGTACCCAAACGATTGTGGGGTCTAGCTGGTTGCCAAATGAATCCGCAAAATTTCTGGGTCCCTAGTGAAAGGCGGTGTCTAATTTAAATTACATGCACAGTACGAGGAAGTTTACCTTTAACCAAAGTATCCCTTCAAAAATAATCACTTTGCTGGGAATGAAACGTTATTTAGAGATATAATACAAGGAGCTATATGGATATTTAGACGATGTCAGATCATCGATGAACTATTCTTATTTTCATATTCTGCGTGTGTTCACAAAATGGTTCACGAACTGCCGTAAGACAGTCGAAATCACGTGATAGCAGAGTGAAGTTGACGTCTATGTTCGGTTGGTTTAAAACCGACCCGTGATTTTAATTGAAAAAAAAAAAAACTAGCATGAGTATATCCTCACCGCATTAACATTCGCAACAGGAGAAGAGTACTTAACTTTCAAAGCACGAATTTATGTAAACACTGTTCCGTACACAATTCCAAGAGTTGAATTTAAATGAGACTGTAGAAGCAAGGAAGTCATTTATTTTGCATTTATAGAGCTAGTTGCCTTGCCTGACGCATGGTAGCTCTGTAATCGCTTCCGTTTACCCGTGGCGTCATCGTCCGACGCTACGAGACAAGTAATTCCTCTTTCTACGAGTCGTTAAGGCACAGAATAGATAAACATACAGAAGTGAAATAACGTGACGGTTCTTTTGCTGGAGACCTGCACATTCGCTGATTGGCTATCCGCGTCTCTGTAACGGGTCTCTCAGCTGAATGGTTACCGCGTCTTGCTAAATTTTCCAGATTGGCCGGGCTGCAGGCTGGGAAGTAGGTTACCAAGCGCTGATTGGCGGACGGCGTCCCGCCATCATATTGGCCAGTGACGCCATTTTGCTGGCGTTTGCGGCTGGAGTTCGTTGCGAGAGTGGCGATTTCATTTGTGTGTTCTCGAATATTATGTGACTAAAGGTCGGTTTACGATTTTAAAAATGCCTACGTATTGAATTTGCACGTATCAGAATGAATGAAGGTATTCTTACGAAAAAATTCGTGGTCATCCTGTACGTGTCGTGTAGAAATATCCTTGACGAGTAGACGTGTATGAAATTGAAACATTTTATTTCGTGTCGTATACGTAAGACCTTCAGTCAATGGAATTGAAAGATAAAAGTATAATAAGGAGTATTTTATTGCATTTAACAGAATATCTTATTTATAGAAGAAAACTTACGTTTTCATTAATTTTGCTTATCTAAAAAATGTCTAAATTGTATGTAATAGTTAATTGTATTTCAATTATGTATTACATTATTACGTTTTGCGTCGTAAACCAATCCTGTGCTGTAAGTGCTGTCAGAATAAGGATGTTGAATGGAAGCACTGCCGTAAGTAAATATACAGAATACATCTTAAACACACCGACAAACTCTGCTTGCATATTCCTTATGAATATGCGACATAGTCTATAGTCGACGATATTTCGTGGGTGATACGCACACTTAGGCTGGGATTACGATTACTTTACGTGCCACGTAACACGTAACGTGCAACACGTTAACGTAAGCCATGAAAACCTATTACGATTTATTTCGCGTAACGTTCACGTGATGGAAAAGCGTGTCAATGTCTAACTATTGCGTGTTACGTAATACGTGACTCTGCGCCACGTGATCTCGCTAGCCAATCAAAATAGAGACATTGTTGTATTATCTTTGTTTTTTATGGGTTTATTTTTATTTTCGCGATGTCGTCTGCTCATGTTTTTAATTAATGTACCGCATATATAATTTTCTCCCGGGAATGAGGACGAAAGTGTCGTATAAGTTATAGTAAAATTAAAATTTTTTTAATCCGTAAAAATTTAGAGAGCTCTATATTGCCGCAGTTTAGTAATTATGTTTTTCAGAAGTGTAAAATTATATGCCCGAAATACACAATGTTTACCTTTAAGTTTGAAATTTTTAGTAGGGGTATTTCTTTAAACAAAAGTTGATTTTCTCTTCAAATTAAAGTTAATTAAATACGATTTATTTAATGTACACGGAAAATGTGTCTACATCTCCCAGACACATTTCGTTGTTGAAGATATAACGATTTCCTAGTTGCTTTCAAAGTTTGTGTAATAAAACACGAACGTCATAAGTTTGCAACCTGTTCTTGCCACATCAATATTAAAAGACAAATACGCCTGTAGCTACAACATGGATTTTGAGAGTTTTCAATCTGAAAAGCAACAAAACTTATTTCCTACATTTTTATTCACTACTCAAACGTTACGTGATTACGTGAAGCATCATAAAATACTACCCAAAAAGACCACTTTTTACGTACACGTGAACGTGTTCCTCGTTACGTGTTACGTGAAACGTGAAGTCATCGTAATCCCGGTCTTAAAGGTGGAGCTGAAACACAGTTTTATTGTAAATATTATAGAAATTACTTGGTATTGAACAAATTACATACAGGATAATGTGTAGTTGAGTTGAGAGATTTGATCGGCTTGTAACAACGACGTGATAAATGCCAATTATGGTGAAATGAGGTGAGAATGGAGCAGAACCGAAATACAAGGGCGGGGGAAAACGGGAAATCTCCGAGAAAACACGCTGACCAACGTCATATCGTCCAGCGCGATTCCCACTTGCGAAAATGCGGGAGTGGCCCGGCCGGGGATTGAACCCGGTTCGCATTGGAGGGAGGCGAGCAGGCCAACAGCTCAGCCGCCGTGGCCTCTCATAATGTATAGTTGATCGAATATCTACGACCACCGCAAAACCAGTAATTGTATAAAATTATGTCCGAGAAAATAAGGGTTACAAACAATTATGAATAAGCATGTCAAAATTAACGAGAAAATGTCGTCTCGCGTTTTCGCTCTAAATCCCACCGTTTGCGAGGAATTTATTGCATTGCTGCACCTGACAGGCAAGTAACACGCAACCCACGTTGTCGACAGTGCCCACCATCTTCTTCAGCGCATAGGTTACAGCGTCATTATCTGGGGTGTCGTTGTTCCATTTCAAATACTGTATCTAAAATGTATAATAAACATGTGTTTCAGTTCCACCTTCAAGGGCGTGTACCACCCTTACGAAGTATTGTCGACCATGTGTCGCATATATGTTTTCGACTTATTTTTTTCATGAGGAATATGCAGGCAGTGTTTGTCTGCGTGTATATCCGTTCGTGGTCAGGTGATATTTTATTTACAAACGTAAAGTATTTATTTTACGTTCAGTTAAGCACTTTTGAAAGCTCTGTTTAAGATCTACTTGTATGAACATTGTGTATTCTTCCGCCATATGTAAAATGAACATCATCATGGCCTCGATCGCTTTATTCATGCATCGATCATGAAAAACTAAAATTATTAAAAATGTAAATATTTCACAAATGTACTCGTTTTAAAATTACATGCATTAAAAAAATATAAAGTAAAATAAATATTTCAGTATTCACGTACTTTTTATCTAAAACTTTTTATTCAACTTTAAGAAATGAAAATACTTTCCCTCCGTCGTTACCAACTTTACTAGGCGCAAGCCACCCAGTGCGCTAGTTAAAATATATGCAGCTAGTTGCAGTGGAATTTTTCAAAGGTTGATTTCAAAATTACTTATTTTGTCACGAACAGCCTCTGCCAGATTGGAGAAAAGCATCTCCCGTATTCTTAAGCGCTCTCTTGCAGTACCGTAGAGCCTTTTTCGGCAAGCAAATGGACAAGGTAAAATCTTCTCGTTACGCTGCTGAGGTGCAAGTTTCCTTTCATCGCCTCTTGGTGGGAACGTTAGGGCAGGGCTAAGTTGCGGCCGACCTGCATGGAGGGAATGGGTGGAGTTGTGCATGGGCAAGAGGCGGGTAGGCAGAGTGCATGCGGCAAAAGGCGGCGATGTGCTCCGGCGGTTGTGCAACTGGACGCAGACCGCTCTTCTCGGTGAAAGGCCGCGCCTCCTCTACATCCCCCACTCCTCTTCTCTTCCTTTCTTCCTCTTGGTAGCTGGCCAAAATGCTTCTCTGCTCTTATACCCCAAACCGGCACTTGACAGAACATACCAGCGCTGAGCGAGCACTGTGCAATGCGCTGTTACCCCATTCACGCCAACGCCAATGTCCTTACACTGAATACTTAAGTAGCCGCTCGTACCGCAGAGTAGATACATATACAGATACGAAATGGCGTGACGGTTCCTTAGCTGTGGCCGAACCCATTCACTGATTGGCTGCGCGAGATACTGGGACCGGGCCTTGTGTCGTATTGGCTACTCCATGCTGCAAAATATTCCACACTAACTGGGCTGCTGGTTGGCGAGTACATTTACCAGGCGCTGATTAACAAACGGCGTTCTAGCATTTTGCTGACTAGTGACGCCATTTTTCTGGCGTGTGCTTCCCGAGTTCGCGGCATAAGCGGCTGTTTTCACCTCTGTATTCTTAAGTACTCTATGCTCGTACCTCAAGCTCCAGCCTCACACGCCAGTAAAATGGCTTCAGCGGCCAACAATACGTCAGGACGTCGTTCGCCAATCAGCGCGTTGTAACTCGCTCGCCAGCAGGCAGCCCAGCCAACAGGGAAATATTCGATGCACACAGTAGCCAATAAGACGAAAGGCCTATTTCCAGAGCCTCGCCTAATCAATCAGCGAATGTGTACACCCGCATCGAAGGAATTGCTATGTTGTATCAGCTCTGTATTAGTATGCATTCTGTAGTCTTTGTGGTTCTAGAAAAAAAGTAACGGAAAGTTAGTAACTACCTTTGCTCTAAGTAAGCTCTGGTAACATAGAATTTTAACGTTCAAATTTTCAGTTCTGTAAGTTGTGTAGTTTTTCTTATATCTGCATCACAGAAAAGTACGGTTGTTAATATAGGCCGTGTATCACGAAAATATTAAACGACGAGCTCAAAGATAGTGAACAAAAATATTACTTGCATTGTTTATTTGATAATGTATGCAATGTTTGATGTTTTTAACAATTTCCTGAAAATAAAATCAATTGCATATTGTATATTAATTTCTTAGTCGCAAAAATCGGAGGCAGAAAAACAGATCCAGATGTACTTTATTGGTTTTAGATCACAACGGTATGGTGGAAATCAGATAAGTTTGTGTAATTGGGACGTAAATAGTTTATCGACTGTATAAATCCGAGGTTTCAGATGTAACCGAACATTTACAAGCAGCTCGGAGTTTCTCTTGTCGGCAGAAAAAAACGTTGTTGTTATTTATCAGCCAATTTCTCATGTTGGTAAGCAGGAGACATAGTTGGAGGTTTATTCTCACGCACATTGTGGTATGGAGCATTATCAAGAACAATAATGCTTGGGGATGGAATGTTGGGAAGTAGTTATGTTTCACACCAGTTCATGAAAGTGTTGCTATTAATTTCATAATTATATTTTACGGTTTTAGTTTTGTCTTTAAACATTTTCTTGGCTCCCTTGATGAAGACATTTTCACTACCTGTGTTGGTTCATGGCCTGGATGGTTGTTTTTGTACACTCCTGCTACGTCATCATGCTGTCAGCACTTGTTCACAATGTAATTAGGACGAATCCATGTCTCATCAAGGTATATTGCAGGTAATTTGCTTTCGCCTTATCTGTCAATTTTGTCTTATAGCTTGTAGGTATTTCGGTCACCACACGACGATCTCGTTTCTTTCCATTAAGAATAACAGATTATTTAAAATTTTTTGAACTTTAAACCCACTGCTTTAATTAATTTGCGCAAAGTTTCCCTACTATATCTGAATTTAATTTATTTTGCTAACACTACTGGCGAGTTTTATAGGGTGGCTATAGTTTTTTTTCCATCACGTAAAACTCTTGCACTTTTCTTCGCACCACTCCAGCATCAAATGAATCGAACTGGCTGCTGATCTAGCAAAGACAACACACATGTATTTTGCAAGTTACATTTCGACATACAATGGCGGCAATACTTATAACTTGCGGATATATGAGCATGACACAAAACTGGATGGACAACAACACAAATTGCCACAACAGTTAACACCACTTTACAACTTGCATGACTGTACGCACAGGTTGTATATAAGGCCGCTAGATCGCTATTGGCTGGAAGAAGACGCGGCAAACAGTAGTGCAGGGAGANGACGCGGCAAATAGTAGTGCAGGGAGGGGTGGTGTGTGCGAGAGAGAAGGAAAGCGTTAGTTCGCATTTTTCCCTGGGCTTCACTAAAGTTTGTCGCACTGTACATTCATCCAAGTCTGTCCACGCAAACGCTAGTAATCTGAACATCTGCGCAAGCGATTGTCCATGCATCTGCTTGATACCAATGGAATGTCTCGCAGGGACATTTAGTTCTTTACTCGTACACATAGGCCTTACCGCATTCTTTGCACAAATAAGGTGACATGCTATATTCACAATCATATTAATTTAATTTATGAATCTATTAAGTAATAACTTTTTTTAATTCGTCATTGACAAGTAATGAGAGCTCAGGAGATTGAAACAGCCGCTATAGATTAGTTTTGTCAAGAACTACGCTGCTTGCCTTGTTAAAGGCGTTATCATAACGATGGAAACTGGTTGTGATTCCCAAAGGCTGGAGGCGATACGGGAGCAATTTTTCTGCACAACACCTAGTTGCAGAAAGACATAAGACATGTACATATAAGCTCGCATACTTTTGTGAAAGGTTAAACGTGTACACGTGGTTTCGTATTTTCAGTTCGTGACCACAGAACACTTAGGAATACAGACGTAAAACAGCAGCTCGCACGGCGTACTACAACAGCACACGCTAGCAAACTTGTGTCACTGGTAAGCAACATGTCAGAATGTCGTTCGTCAATTAGCACGTTGTAACGTAGTGGCCGACAGGTATCACAACCCATAGGAAGTATTTGGCAACACGCAGTAGCTGATCGGACACGAGGCCCGTTCCCACAGAGCCTCGTGTGGCCCATATTAATAAGGAAGAGCAACCACGCCATTTCACTTCTGTATAGTTACCTATTATGAGTCATGCATGACTCTCTGTAAATTTTTAAGAGTCCGTTCGTGGTTACTTCCAAATTTTCTGAAGCCCTGCTTAAGTTCTTCTTGCAGAATATGCCTCCACCGCTTGCAAACAAAGCCTAACCAAGTCCATAAAATTAAACATAAAGAGTAACACACAGTATTTGTGCGCACTCTGTTTAATAATATTTTACATGTAAACTATTTCTTACCAGGCATTCGCAGAACAAATACTTTTTCTCTGTTTTTGTTAATTTTAATTATAAGTGAACTATTATAATTATTAATAGAATATAATAAAAAATTCAATTTAACCCAAAATAACATACTTTAATGTTAACAGAATTATAAAACGGTTGTGACAGGTGACGTATTTAGGAAAACAACCAAATGTTTGATTCCAAAATGTGAAGAAACTACGAATTGGGTATAAAATAAGTTTATAGCTATTTTATAATGTAATTACCTAATACTTCACAAACACTTCCGTTCCAGCTCTATATCTAGTTTAGAATTTTTATCATTGTTTTCGATATATTGTAAAATTATGAAATTGATTGATTTTACTATAAAATCTTGTTTATGAATATTCCTGTCACTTAAAAACCGAATTACTCAAAGTTTCTAAACACTTGCCATGCATGGCGGAAAATTAGAATATCAAGTACAAATATCTACCGCGATGAGCAAATAATCTCTTGCTATGAGCAAATTAAATTATTTTAATTGCTTTCTAGGAGACGCTGCATTTGTAAATAAATCCACGCCTGCTAAACGAAAAATAAATAAGTTGAGGGATTGTGGGATACAAGAATTTTATTTCATTTGAACAGCAAATATTGACATTAGTGATCATACCAGCAAACTTTTCGATTATATATATATAGGCAGTATTTAAACATAGTATTTAAAAACCATAGGAAAATTTTGTGATGCGTGTAAAATGTTATACAATCATTTGCTTATAAAGCAGGTAACATATGAATTTCGAAATTACCTTGTTTTCAAAACGTAATATTTTAATTCATGCCTGGAGATCATTTGTTTTATATTCGCTTAATTTTAAAACACAAAATAATTAAAATTCTGCTTGTGAAATAACCTTGATTTTTGCTCTTTGACTTTGGGTAATTAATTCAATATTTGTTGCACACTACATGCGATCTTTCTTTAGAAGAGAAGACATTGCAGTGTCTCGTAAGGCGGAATGTAGACAATGAAATCATACGTGATGATTTATAAAGAGCTACCGTGTTATAATTAAGATATTTTCTGATATATTTCTAGAAAAAAATTTTCAACTCGAGGGTTTTTTGGNATTTTCAACTCGAGGGTTCTTTGATAAATATATTTTTCGGTAACCCTTTTACACCTGCATTAATTTATGGTTTCAGATGTTGCCATCAACTAATATTTTGGTCCATACTGTACTTGTATTGAGTCAACTCTTGGTTCTTTCTCGCAGCCAATTATCTACGCGCTTGGTGGCCATGGGACATTGAGAAGAACGACTTACAAACCAGAACTATAGAATAGTCTCCAAATCACACCATCATAAGGAAGAAAGTGACTTCATTAGGCAATGATCCTGGTTGTATACAGCTCTTGTCGTGTACTTCCGTTCAATGCAGCATGCACAACGCAGTGGACAGTTAATTTAAGGAGTGACACGAATTAGGAAGTAATGTTAGGCCCACAGTTAAGTAGTTAGTATCCTGAAGTTGCAAGTGTGTTGAAACTGCTTGAATTACTTGTAAAAATGTTTCCTCCGTTAGAAAAAAAAAACCTTACACACCGAGACAAATGTTACAAATCTCACAAACTCTATTAACTTGACTATCCCCATTTCCAGTTTGTATCAAGTGTACCAGTCTTACAGAGAGTACAAACATTTTTAAAAATGCCTCCGGCTGCTTGAGTACACTTAACAGCACAGTTGCGAAATGTTCGCGTCGCTCTACGTAGCTGCACCCGGACGTGTTTAGTTTCAGTAGCAGGCATGAATTATTCTTGTTTGTTCATTCTATGACAATGTCTTTCAACAACTGCCAAGTGCAGTAACCTAATGATGATATATCTGGCCGTCTAGGACAGCAGGAGTGACGCGCGCACGTTTCAATGTTCCGCCAAACCGTCACAGAGACCTTAAAGCTCGTCTTCACCTATTATGCAGAAATTATTTGTTTTCGTGCCATAGTTTCAGTTTCAGAGAGATTATTGAAAATTTTTGCTTATAGAAAATTTTCAATTTACTAGTTGTTACTTTTGTATCTAAATTTTAACGTGTATTATTTTTTGCTTTCAAAAAGGCAGCAACTTATCGTTAAAAATATAAATAGGTTCTTGACTTTACACAACAAGCATATAACACAAAATTAAAAATCACAAAAATATTAAACAACTCGTAAGATGTAAATTTTCTATAATCGTACATTGTCAGTAATTACTATCATTCCAAAATTAGGAAGTGAAAACGAAGATTTTCTGCAAAAGGTGCGGAGATGAACATGAAGGCTCTCGCCTACCTAGAGCTTTTTTCCGCGTTGAGACCGAGAAGCGCAAGGCTGTGAACTGGCGTGCGGTGTTCCAGTCACACAGCGCGTATGTATGGGACTTTCAGTAGTGACCCTATTATTTTATTGACGGAAAGTGTGTAGAGAGGTACAATGCAGGGCCCCTGAGTAGTTTTGTATGGATCTTATGTGTATATTCTGAGATACAGAGCTTTTTGCAAAAAGCAATTTTTAGCCATTTCTGAGTTCGCTGAAATGGTGTTTCCAGCGTGCGTGATGTCTTGAAAGCACTCAACATCCCTAGTCGTAAGTGTGTGTTCTTTTCAAAGATCAGCACATTGGAAACACATTTAATAGTTTTGTTGAAAAATGTATTTATTTCAAACACATTGCATCGCAGTTCAAGTGCCATGTTGGCGGGACTTGAGGATACGGAAGCGAATGAGAAGAGAACTCCAGATGAACACGTCAGTAAAATGGCGCCACTGTCCAGCAGCATGTTGGAATTCCTTTAGCTTACCCGCGTCTGGTAACCTACTTGCCACCGGACAGTCCAGCAAATATAGAGCCTTTCGCAGCACGTGGTGACCAATCAGACACAAGGCCTGTTCCCAAAGCCTCACGCAGCCTGTCAGATATCGGGTACGCCAACATCAAATGAACCGCCGAGAGACTTCGTCTCTGTCTACTTATCTACTCTGTTTCTGAGTGTTACACCACAGCGTGGGACAAGTGAGGAGGTGCATCGTCTTGCTGGAAGTCCATACGGCGTTTAAGCNGAGGAGGTGCATCGTCTTGCTGGAAGTCCATACGGCGTCTAAGCGGTAAAGGTACATCCTCAAATTGTAACTATATTAATGCTGAGAACTGGACACGGGGTTTATATAGCAAATGTTTTTGCTCAGAACGTCGTCATAAATGAGCTCCATAATTAGTGGTAATTAATCTAGAATCATTTATAGGCTATGTCAACATCAGTCATGTACCGACAAGGGCGATTATATTTCCTTTGAAATAAAAGTTATGTTTCCATGGACTTTGAAATATTTTGCAACCACGTTCAAATATATGCTTTAAATTTTGTATTTTAGATGTTTCGCACGAAAACGTTAACCAGCGAAATTGAACTCCAAGTTTAAAATTGCAGTGTTACTTCAATTTATAAGCAGAACTAAACCATTAGTAACTACTTATTTATAAAATAACTAGCTTAGGTGGCCACGCGTTGCTGTGGTTTTGGTTCTATTCATTTCTGTGAAATTAATTATGTATTTATATATGTATATTTATTTATGTATGCATATATATACACTAATTTATATCTATATATGTAAAAAAAACATTGAGAGCAAGAAACTGAAATGTTTAAACAGACAGCTGTCAACAAAGGTGCTTCCTGACGCGAAAGCATGGTAAAAATGAGCTTTTTGCACATTTTAGTACCTTTGCAGGTAATACAGATAAAAAAGAAAGGTGCACAAACACTCGTAGGAACGAAATAAAGGTTTATAAAAAAACAGAATGAAAATTGGTTTATTTTTTTGGGAGTTATACGCATCCGAACAAACGGGCACAACATATATATAACACTAAGCAACTTTCCAGGAACCAACGATTTTTTATAAAACAAAGGACACGTCTGATATGAAAGAAATGTTGTTTGATAGAATTTTCAGACAAATATTTAACCTCTCAAACATATCATTTTTGGTCAAAAGCCTGTTCTGCCAAAAGCATATTCTGCCAGTCAGTTTTAAAGGCAATTTATTTTTTGCGAAAACTCACAAATATTCTAAAGTAAAATTTAAAATTGTTTATGTTTTATCACAATGTGGTATATAGTGAAAGTCTTATTTAAGTCTTTTTTTTTTGCTATGTTTACAATTTCTGACATATTATTTATTCCTTGTCATTTAGTGCGTACGCCTAAGTCCGCCAAACAAATCAGTCCACAAATATATAATGTAATGTTTCCTTTTGAATTTAATATATCATATATTATATTAAGGATTTTGTATACAATACATTATGTATTATATGCTACATGATATATTACATATTTATGTGGTGTATTCATTATTTTATGTGGAATACATTATTAAATATATAATTATAAATTTTATAAAAATATCATTTAATTTTTAAAATTTATAGAATTTAAATTTTTTTTTTAAACAGGTTATACAAATTGTGTGGTTTTAAGCGCTTGAACGTACCCACGCAGATATAATGGAGAACTCATAAGCCTCCCTTTCGAAGGAAGGCTTGAAATACTGTAAGATTTGTGTCTGCGGTGAAGTTTAATTACAGTAATAAAATTAAATATATGCGGAGATGAGAAAATAAACTAAGTGTTGTGTAAATTAACACATAATAATTGTTCGGCGAAGATAATTACATGCATTCAAAAAGCGCAGTACTGTCTCGTTATTTCCATGATTAAATGAAATATTTTCATTATGCATAGAGACCCGAGAAATTCGCGTGTTCATTTTGGGACAAGTTAGAATTCAAAACACGTGCGTTTATATAACTTTAGCCATTGGTCCAGATGGTGTTTGACACCTGCTGGGGAACGGTGTCGAATTGTCTCCTTCCACTGTGACAGCAGACAACCAATGTGGGGTTTATATCAGCATATTTGTACATAAGACTGTAGAGTCTAGCATGCAGGTCATTGAACTCGCGAATTTGTCGGGTCTCTAATAACTTTTTTTGTTGACGAATCACATACATTCTGAATCAAGGTAGCAGAATTCTCACTGGCACAGTCAACTGGGGAAGAAGCCTCACATACAGACGAAGGCTAACAACGGTATTGTACTTCCAGATGTGTACACGTTACTCTGAAAACATCATTCACATTCGTTATTTTCATGCGATACTCTATTAATTGGCAGTGAAATGAATCTTGAGGCGAATGTGGTTGCAGCGGGCGCCTTACTTGACTACGCCCACGAGTTCGCCTCGTGGACCTCACACACAATGCTGGTATACAGGCTGCTTCACCAACGCGGTCTCGAGTAATTACTTAGTCCAAGTATTACAATCAGGGTTTTTTTTTTGTGTGCACTGTACTTGTGTTCTGAATTTTTCTCGCAGTTAATCAACAACGTGCTGCGTGGATTCTGAATGTGTAGCCTACCCACGTGCCAATTTTCGGTTGGAACGCTTTCCCACATATTCCAAAGCAAATAAAAAAATTATTCGCTTAAAGATCCATCGTTTCCCTTTCAATAAGCTAGCTGGTTCCATTTCTGTAGCCGGTTATGTACAGAAGCTGGTGCTCATTGTTATCCCACGTTTACGTTGCCGTTCGTTACAGAACTAATGTATTACCAAGTCCTTGTGAATTGCAATTGTCTACTTGCCGACAAACAAGGAATATTAATGCTTTGTGATATTCGTTTTACGTTATAAGCTTTCATGTTCTTTGTTTTATTGGTCATTGTCTATAGAAATGTTATATTTTCTATTTAGCCTGTTTTCGCAACTAGTAAAAAAGTTGCAACTGTAAAATATGTAATAAAAGGCTTCACTGCAAAAAAANTATTTAGCCTGTTTTCGCAACTAGTAAAAAAGTTGCAACTGTAAAATATGTAATAAAAGGCTTCACTGCAAAAAAATGTGTGTAGTTTTACACTAAATGTATGTGGCAACAGTGTCTCCACTGACATCGGTGTAATTTTACACCTACATAGTTAAATTATTGTTTACTCTACACCGTAGTAAATTTATACTACAAAATAGTAGAATAACGTGTACATTGTACAACTAATATTAAATATAACGCTGTAAAATTNAATGTGTGTAGTTTTACACTAAATGTATGTGGCAACAGTGTCTCCACTGACATCGGTGTAATTTTACACCTATATAGTTAAATTATTGTTTACTCTACACCCTAGTAAATTTATACTACAAAATAGTAGAATAACGTGTACATTGTACAACTAATATTAAATATAACGCTGTAAAATTACAATTAGTATGTAGCAGAAAATAAAATGCTACATTCGCGTATTTTTTGTCTACGACAAGTTAATTTACACATACATCACAATTGTATTTCACCACTGCGTATGCGTCTTTTTTCACTTACAAAAAAGAAAAATCGCAGAATCACTGTAATTGTAATTACACCATTTCTGTACATTCTTCACTTTTACTAAGCAATTCAACGTCAGTATATGTTTTTTCACGACTGCGTCATGTTAATTCGCATACTTTGTATTTGTATTTTTACAATTTTTACGTTATTTACACCGTTTGGTTACTAGGTAGTTTAACAGAGTTATAAAAAGTTATATCCAAAATGTGGATAACAATTGTCTTCAGATACAGAATACGTAGTTATGTACAAAAACCAGCATATTTCATCATTGGGAGTTAAGTACTCCTTTTGAACACACAAAAGGAGTTTGAAGTAGTTCTACTCCCCACCACTAGATCCCATGTTTTAAAAAAATACTTAAAGCTATATTGGAATTCCTAAGAACATTAATGTAAAATGGCAATTACTGAACTCGTTTTAGCAAATTACACACAAAAATGAAAAATTACCGAAAATTCGTATGTGTAAATATACGCTCACCGATACTCCAGAATATAATGCAAGTTTACACACACATGGTAGTTGTGAAATCACACAATGGTAGATGTACAACTACACTGATATTGAGTGTTCATACAACGACCATCAACGACCATGCAGCACTAAAAATACACAATTTATGGTTTTAATACACATGTGTTGGTGTACTTCTATACATACCTCAAAATGTGTAAATTAACACCATAATCATGTTTATTAAGGCATACATTAATGTATTTTCACCAAAGACTTGTAGTACTCTATGGATTATTAAGAACAATTGTGTAAAATTACACGTACTGTAGTTGTTTTTACAAATGAGACATACAAAATGTATAATTACCAAAATGTTGTATGTGTAAATTTACATTTAGTTTCTACAGCGTTGGTTGTTATAATAAATTGATAGTACAATTTTGTTTCCAGTTATACATGCATTAGGCTAATTTCTCGATTTTGTCACTGAATTCACGTCAAAGACGTATAGAGAATGCCACAAATCAGTGAGCGGTTTGCCCCCGCGCATGCGCAGCTCTCGCGGTCTGGGAGACTACAGACGATACACAACGCACGCTCATAGCTAGCTGCGTGTAGCAGCACGTGCCAAGTTCGTTGTGTATGAGGACCGGGAGAGGGGCAGGGTACTCTGTGGGCCGCGTGGCCTTGAAACCGCCCGTACCGGAATCGATAAAATGTCAGGAATGAAGTATACTCTGCGTGTCTTCAAGATGGTTAACAACGTTTTTTTTCTCGTCAGCTTTTCGATTATCCTTATTAACGTATGCTAATCAAAATATATTAATCCACGCCAGAGAGCAGGATTCTAAATCATTTAACCAGCGGTTAACTAAGCTCGTTTGGGACTTTAACGAATGTACTCACAGCCTGTACGAGGTTATTGTTTACCCGCAGCTAACAAGGAAGTGTCTTCGATATTTTCCTCAGCTCCAGAAAACAGTCAGTCATATATCTTATATCACTCCTTTAACTATGAGCAAAGATTTAAAAAACTGTCATTGTACACTTTTGCGTAGGAATAAGATAGATTTTTATTTCACTCAACTTGGTCGAAATGTATTTCTGGTTGATATGATTCTGAATTTCCAATAAAATCGGGAAAGGACATTTCGTGCATTCTAACGAATAAAATCCGCTTATTGCGAAGGATGTACGAGCCGGAAATTTTTTTTACAGTGGTTCACAATAATACCTACTTACCAATAAAAGCATTACTTTACACTTTCCCGATAATTTTGTCACAACTGAAATAGTGAGGCACAAAAAAAGTCTTACAATATGTGTGAAGTTGTTATGTTACATAAATTTAAAGGGTTCTAACCACTAATTTATTTCTCTTTTTTGCTCGTTTAGTGGAAATGCCACTTCTTTTACAAAAATACACTAGGATATCTGTTCTTCCTGAAGGAAAAATTTATCACTGGTTTTATGGTCGATGTATCTTGAATCAAATTGTCACGAATAAGAATTATAAGTTATTATTACTGTTTGTCCCTTTTTAAATCTATCGTAGAAGTAATTTTCACATAAATTAAAAATCTAGCGGGGAAGATACTTTAAAAGTCATACAGCCTATAGTTTTTTTATGTAGGCCTATATTTGACAAAAATGTTATACGGAAAAATTTAAGTTGCGTCAACGCTTACCAATTTAGTAAATGTGTCATGTTATTATTGTAACATTTATGTGATTATATATTTTGAGCACGACGATCATAACAATACGGCGTCACAAATAAATTCAATAAGTGGAAAGTTTTCGTGTTCGAGTTGTGGAAACTATTAACTCGAAGTTTAAGTACAGAATACGAGACATTCGCAAAAGTTCTTCTTGGAACAGAAAGATATTTTATAAACATGGCGTTCTCTGAAGCTTTGTCATTGTGTTTTATGTTACCGCTAATCTATTCTGCACACAAGACAATTTTAGGAAATTGATGATGCCATTGCTTTTTGCCTGTTTGTTTTTCGCTCGCGAAGTCCGGCAGATTGTAAATGGCATGAGCGCAGCAAACAGCTGCGCACTTTATACGACGTCGTAGTTTTTCTCGTGTGTTTTTAGGTGAGTTATTATTTTAATGTAAAGGAATATTACTCATGAAAGACTTGTGTGATCCAGCAGAAGGAGCTGTTGGACGCTAACCACATGACGCGGACTCGAATAGTCATTAGGACAGAAATGTTCAGGCCTTGCTGCGGGTGTAAGTCTATTTTAGAGTAAACATAATTAAGCAGTTTGTAATAGGTTCCTCTAGCATTGGGTGAAAGATTTAAACTGCATTACTTTTCCAATGCTTTAATATTTGAGTGCCAGATGTCTCATATTACATAAAACTTCCGTGCATTTTTTTGTCCCGAAAAGAGATAATTAAAATAATAATTAATTACAACACAACCAAAATATGAAATGTAGTTCGTGAACTTGGTGAATTTTCAGTTTCGAAAACGGATTGCAATGAATAAATGTTTATCTGACGTAGAAATATTTTAAATACCACGTACCTGGCTGGAAGGCAAAATATTCTATACTTACTACAAATAAAACATACTAAGTAGAGGTTTGAGAGGGTTTGGTCTGTGAGGGTGAAGTGAACTGAGTATGTAGCGGCGACGAAATACAAGGCCGGGGGAAACTGGAGTGTCCCTAGAAAACCCACCTACCAACGGCAACGTCCACCACGTTTCCTACATGCAAAAATTCCTGTTCACTCCACCGGGAATCTACCCCGGTTAGCCTTGGTGGGTGGCGAATAGTCTAACAAATACTACCACCGCAGCCACAAAATATAATTAAGAAACTGAAAACGGCGTCGCTGTGGGCGACGTTAAACCTTTAAACACTTGTGTTTCTAGAAAAAAAATTGCACTGTCATGAAGTGACCTTTCCCTTGCGGGCAACTAGCAGTGCATGCAAAACATTCTCCAGGGTGGCATTCCTTAACCGTTCTGCTAGGCGTGGGTGAATTCCTGACATTTGCACTGACAACTTTCTGTTGTAAGTTTTTTTCTTAACAACAGCATCCTGCACAGTTTCCCCTATCTGACGGATTTACTGAAACTCTGATGGTTTCCCGTGGAAGAAATGTGAAAAGTACTTTAATATTATTTAACATGTAGAATCGCACATTGTTATGAATGCTCGTCTGAATGCTGACTCACACCTACGAGAATACAAAAATCCCTTACAGCCATATTACACGGTTCCAGATTCCGTTAAAGTTTGTGCAAGGTCTGCCATAGCAGCTTTTATCCAACTAGTACGGAATTCGTCATGAATTTTTGTCGCCTTTTACGGTCGGAATTTTCCACACCGTATCTCGTACTTGGCCAATCAAATTGCTGTTTCAGAACTTAAAGCGCTCCTTGGGGCCACTGCTGTAAACTAATTTATGAAGAAACCATGGATGTCTCCATCTTGATTATACGTCCTTCAGGTTGAAACTCTTAAAAATGAATTTAAAACACGACAAAGTTGACGACGACAACGTTAATATTCGATAAGTTATAGGATATTTCAAACGTCACTATTAAAATAAGTATTTAATACGAGCGGTTTTTCAAAGCCAATGTTCCGTATTTAAAATAAAAAGCGAGTTAATGTTCTGCTATTGCAGTGATAGAGGCTTGGACTGCGATAGCAATATAAGTTCGGTCATGGGTTCAAAACTTCGTGGAAAGGTTTTTTTTTTTACGTGTTCTGAATGCCATCCACTTCTTTTCATTACGAAATAACTACATAATGCGAACTGTTTAAAATTACGCTAATAAATTTAAATATATTCTGGTGACTTAAATTTATAATTTTCAACAATTGAAAATACATCAGTAACCATCTGGCTACGGTATAAAACTTACTGAATCGTCGCCGGGAGAGTACTTGTCGTGAAGTGCAACTAATGCATTTAAATTACTATGGGACATAATTCGAACTATTACTAATATTACCATAATTTATTTTACGAGCATAGGTTATCACGACATATGAGGTGAATAAGAAATTAGAAAGGACCATATCAACCTGCTACATCGGCTTTACCCGGCTAGTGGATCAAAACCAGCTGGAATGTACGTCCTCGCATATGCGTGTCAGACGAACTACCTCTTGCTACGCTCACGATGTTTCGAGCCGTATATACGCACTAGTGGGGAAAAAAAATCTATTACAAACACAACATATCAATTTCTAGAGAACATAGAAAATAAACAGTTGATTTCTGTGAACTGTGAGAGTATTGTTCGAGACACAGCAAAATCGCAAACATTTTTGAGTCAACGTTTTTTCTAATACACTGTCAATTCCTGATCACTTTATAATTAAATTATACGTGTCTGAACGAGGTAAAACTCTGTGCAGACCAATCGCAAACGTTTGACACTAGAGTACCAAATTCTCGTTGGCCCAGAGAAATACTAAAGGAACTTTATACACGCACGACGAACAATAAAGAAAATATATTTACGACACGTTTAGAGTGGATTGGAAAATTATAAGAATCAGACAATTTTACCCGTGATAAACAATCGTCTCTAAGTATTGTTTTTGATGTGCGTGTGTTCACGAGAGCCCAAAAATATATATAAGTTTTATACACATTTTTGTCCCAGAAACGGGACCACCTGAGTGAAAACATTTGTCTTATATTATAAAATGTCTAAGTATATGCATACCTTCCCTGGGGTTCGACGACAAGACATGCCGCAAAGACCGCCAACAGGTACCACAGGAAAGATAAATAGACAGAGACGAAATGGTGAGGCAATTGCTTTGATGCGGGCGTACACATTTCCCGATTGGTTGGGCGAGACTCTGGGAACGCGCCTTGTGTCTGATTGGTTGCTGCAAGATGCGAAAGGTTCTCTATTGACTGGGCTGCCGGCTGGCGAGAAGGTTAACAGGCGGTGATTAGCGAACGGCGTCCCAACAATTTGCAGTCCAATATACAGACCACGATGACTGGAAAGGTTAAGGCCCACTCTGTCTGAGGCGGCGACTTTAAGAATTATTATTCAGAAGCTTTCACACAGCGAACAACCGTGTGGTTTATGAATTACGATGTGTTTTCGTCTTCCCCATGTATCTTCGTCAAGGCATGACGCACTTCACGCTTCAGCAGAATTAAACACGGCGATCTCAAGGAATATGCATTTTTACGAACTCTTGTATCCTATTTTTTCTTAATTTTCTTACTTGTGTAGGTATTTCATCTAATATGTTTCGTATTACGTCATAACCACGTGTAGAGTAAGAATACGGATTTTGGTAAATTTAAATTAAGCAAATTTTGATGTTGATTTTTACATGTATACGAATATTTATTTTGTTGTTTGTCTGGGCGTCGTAGTATGGACTAGAAAATTTCATGAATCAATTTAAGGACAAGGTAGTGGTGTGGAGTTGAGAGATTTAGGCGATTCTTAACACCAAGGTATTGAGAGCCGACGAGGGTGAGTATGGTATATGTATATAAGGTATATGCGGTTAAGGTTGGTCGAGCACTTTTGAAATCAACCTTTGAAAATTGTTAATGCCGGTAACTGCACATGATATTGTTACGCGCTCGCTGCTTCGCATCCCACGCGATAGCGAAAATATGTGAAAGTCACGCATGTAACCCATGAACGGGCGGTGAACATAAAGATCAGCTTACACAGGCTTGCCACCGCGCGTAGCTCCGCAATAACCCTTTTGCGGCTTGCGCTGCCGACCTTCATCTGATTGAATTTCTGCGTATATCTGAAGAATTTTCTGGTGGTTTGCTGCCCTAGTTTCTCTCAGCGTGAGTCGGGGAGCGTCGAACTTTCCAGGTCAAGGCCAACTAGTATAAAAGTTCGACGGGCGTCCGAACTGGGAGTTGATGAGTGGATGAGTGGCTGAAGTTTTGGGGACAGACGACGAGCGAGCGGCGAGAGAAGTGACCAGCAGGAGGAAAACCTACGACTGCGAGCATCGGCGCAGCGAATAGTGCGACTGGCAGACTGGACTGGATGCATGAGTAAAAGACATTACAGATGATGGCAACAGACAGACAGAAAGTGTGTTAATAATGAGTATGAGTTAATTGACTATAACCAAACCAAGACATTAAGAAAGACGTTAATTAGATTTAAAATAAGAATTAAATATTGCGCCTACCGAGATATAAAAAGAGTAATAGTGAAGAAATATAGAATAATGCTGTAAATAACAGCTGTGTTAATAAATTAAAATCAAATTTAGTTATTTAATTTTAAGACCTTTAGCTCTCACGAACTCGGATACGCCCCTCAGGCGTCTTGTAACAATATGTTCAAAGGGTACACCGCCTGGCATGCTCCCAGTAAAGTTGGTAGTGACGGAAGAATAGTAGTTCCATGTCTTGACATTGAAATAAAAATGTTAGATAAACATTTGTGAATGCTAAAATTAATTTTTTACTTGCAGTTTTTAAATGTATATAATCATAGCAATCAGCCTTTTTGTAAAATATTTACTTTTCTATTAATTTCACAGTTAAACTTGGCCGACGCATTAATTAAGTGATCAGGCCCAAGCAAAGTTAGTTTTACATATGGTGGAAAAATAAAACAATGTACAAAGATTCTTAAGGAGGGCTTTCAAAAGTGCTGAGTTTACCATGAACATCATATATATTAGTAGTAGAAAAATAAAAGTTAACTGCCAACTGGCTGCTGGCTGGAGAAGGGGCGGCGAGCCAGTCGCCATCTTGGATGACGTCATGTGGAAACCTCCTGCTCTGTCATTCCTCGTCAGCAGCAGACATCATGGATTTCCATTTTTTCTCTCAATTTTAATTTTTTACCGCTGGAATTTCCCTTTTTCCCCACCTTCTCTATCATTCCACCACAGCATTTCATGCTCTTGCATTCCGATAAGTTTTCTCACGCTCTTTCATTCCGATAATTTTTTCTCGTGCTCTGCCATTCCTTCCTGCGTCACGTCCGTTCTATTTCTTGGGAGGTTTTATCATATTCCTCCCAGTCTTCATTATTTTTGCCCATTCCTCTCCCTCTTGCTTTTCGCGTCCTCCATCTTGGATGTCATTATCGTCGTCTGCTGTAGGCTACCATCTTGAATTTCCACCACCAGTCATCTGCTGTAGGCGGCTATCATTGATTTCCGAAACCACACCAGAGTGTGCTAAGTTCTTACCTTTTACATCCTCCATCTTTAATTACCTCGCCGGCCACCATCTTTGATTCTCGCGTCCGCCACCAAAGTGTTTAAAGTTATACAGTTGGCGGCTAGGACCACTAGTACTGGCGCAGCCATTTTGTGCATGTGAGTTGGTTCACTCGTCGCCAGCAGGGGCGTGCTATCATCGGAGGGGTGTGATAAAACATCGGCCGCCAGGAGCGTTGGGAAGTTTTTTTTAGTCAGCAGCTGTTTCGGAACTCAAAAAATGTTGGAGGTGTGCGGTTTCGATCAGACCACCCTTGAGTAGCCAGTCTGACGTCCTGCCCACACGACCACAATTTCATATGAATGACAAGTGTTAGGAGATGCAATGACATATATACGCGTATCGGCTTATGTACTCGCCAGACAATAAACATGTTATCGCGAAAAAAAAAGGCCATTGCATGGTTACGAGAATAAATAAAGTAAATACTTGCATAGGTCTACACATTGATTCAATGTTGATTTTCTCATATTCCTCCTGGTTTCCTTTCACCTGGCATCCTGGTGGAGACGAGTCTCATGCTGTGTCATTCCACCTTAGTTTTCTCATTATCCTTGTGGTCTCCTTTCACCTGCATCCTTGCAGGTAAGAGTATAATGCTGTGTCATTCGACCTGCGCGACACGGGGTGAATCCCGCCCACACACGCTACCGCGAACGCATCAAGTACATTTTAAGCCCACTTGTAAGCATACATGGCTGTAATTTCCGAACCGTTTAATATTCAGCCTCCAAATTCATAATATAGGTGTCAACTCCGATGACGAAAACGGCTGCAGGGAAAGTATGCCTTCAGCTCACTTATAAGCATAGTTTTCTGTAATTTACGAATCGTTTAAGATACAGACACCGAAAAACATAACATAGCTATCACTCCCAACGAAGAAATGAGGCTCCGATATCAAGTATGCCCTAAGCACACTTATAGGAATAGTTGTGAGTAATTTCCGAACAGTTTAATATACAGCCATAAAATTGATAACATAGGCATCACCACCGACGACGAAGAGGACAACTGGGTCAAGTGTAGCCTAAGCTTACTTATAAGCATAGTTGGTTGTAATTTGCGAATTTTTTAAAGATATAGTGACCAAATTCATAACATTGTCATCACCCCAAATGATGAAATGGGCTGTAGGGTAGAGCATGCCCTAAGTCCACTTATAAGCATATTCACACACCATTTCCCTCCCACCAATGCTATAGGCACCAAATTAATATCATAAACATAACCTCTGATGTAGAACAGGGTGGTAGGTTCAAGAAAATTAAAGGCAGTTTATATGCCTTGTCGACCGCCATCTCCCATCCACCGAAGCTATAGATGACAAATCCAAAACTTAGACATCACCACCAACAATGAACTAAATGGTAGTTTGAAGTATGCCCTAAGCCCTCCTATAAGCATAGTTGGCCACCATTTCCCACTCACCGAGACTATAGTCGTTAAATTTATAACATGGACATCACTTCCGATGACGAAAAGGAACGCAGGGTCAAATACACATTAGCCCTTCGTATAAGCATAGTTCACTGACATTTCCCACCAACAGAAGCCATTTACCACCATGTTTCTCCGATGAGAAACATAGTGGTAGGGACAAGTACACTTTAAGCCCTCTTATAAGCATAGTTTCCGGACATTTCTCAACCACTAAAGTCACCACCACCAAATTAATATCACAGACATCTCTTCCGACTGCAATCAAGGAGATAAGGACAAATAGCCCTTAAGCACCAGTTATAAGCATTTTTGGTCAGCATTTCCAATACAAAAAAGTTCGGGAACATGTAACAATCGTCCACGCATGTAAAGAAAATAAAGGTATACATACGAGTGTGTTGCAAAGTAACTGTTGCATGTAGGAGTGTAGGGTCTGAAATAGCAGACACATACACATCGGCATGCATTCACTCGACAATCACTTACCACCGCCCTTGCTGTCTACTACCGCAGGTGGCTACCAACTCGGATCCCCCTCAGTGACAGCTGGCCTCTCTTCTCCCACCGACATCCAGGTTATATATAAATGTGAAAATATATACATAAAAAAACGTTAGAACGGGTAACATACAACAAACAACTTTATGCGAAAAAGAGGATATATACAAATGTTCTGTGTGCATGATGTACATAGTCGCGGGTAACCGTAAAATACAAATATATTATTATAAACAGCACCGCCTGTCCAACACAAGGTCCGGCGGCCGGAGTAAAGGCTAGCATGTGCAGCCTTTAACAACCAGACAAATAGTGAAAAATTAATTGGTATACAATTACACCGATATCAAGACATTCATAGTTGCAGGTCACATTAAAACATGTACGCACTAATATAAATAAATACCATCAGCGTAATGCGAGGGTCGGGGAAACCGAGTGTAAAATATATGAAACTGGCCTGTGCATGAAAAATAAGTCACATAATAAACAATAAAGGACTTGTATACACATAAGTACATTACGAGCATGTGCCATAACGAGTTACAATATATTTTAAAAAAAAACCCCAACGCAGCCACAGTCCATAAGAGTGATATCAGTGTTGTAACATGCCAAGAAGTTTAGTAAAAGCTAAAATGCACGCCGATATGAGAAATAACGAATGATCACAAGAGCCGATCTCAAAAATGACTACTTTGTGTCAAGTACGATATACATTATGCGACTTGTAAAGACTGTGTTCCTTTGCTTGCCACAAAACAACATATATTTTAAACCATTAGTTACGCAAGAGAGACGTCACTGCCACACACTGATGCAAACAGTTATAAAAAAATGATAAAACCAAATAGTTATAAGCATTTAACAACCAGTTTATATTGCACTATCATTTCAGAGTACAGCNAAAAATGATAAAACCAAATAGTTATAAGCATTTAACAACCAGTTTATATTGCACTATCATTTCAGAGTACAGCCAACACTCACAACACCAGCAGTAGAACACTCCCGACCCGGCCAACATTGCGTCATCAACTAACATCGAGACCATCTTTAAAGCAGCCCAGGTGGTCGACCGACGTCACGGTTACTGTGCAGGTCTTGGCCAGTCGAAGAGATGGCACAGAATACTAGCCGAGAGAGAGAGAGGCTGCAGTGTGGTAGATTAGCCAAGTCACGCATGCACTTTTACATTACGAGAGGAATCCACTTTACAATACAAGGTAACAATTTATTTGGTTTTAAATATTACATACATGTAATTATTTCTAATACGCATCATGTATATAGAAATAACAGTAAGTGTATGAACTTTGTAATGATGAGTAAGGAAGCAACACATCATTTACATTTCAGCAATGTATGTAATCTGCTTTCCAGTCATCTGAAAACATATGTATCCTTGCAGTGGTGGAGACAGTACACCAACCTTGAAAATAAGGTGGTGTTAGTTAAATCCCTTAGTGAGCCTAATCATTTCACTGGAAAAAATACGGTATGACACTCAATTGAAACTTCTATATTTTATCTAAGTATTTAAGTACTGAACACATCATGCGACAACCACAAGGTCCAGGAAATAACTGGAGCTAGGTACATGCAATCCGGTTATGACATCGTATCAAGCCTGTACCTGCCGTCAGGGATTGTGGGAGAGTTAAGCATTTATTCCTATTGCTTAACCCATGCCTAACATTCGCGATGTCCAGTGCCAGTAGACACAAAGACACCTCAGTCGAAGATGAAGATGGTAAGTCCCATTATCTATGGAGATCCCGAAGTCGCAGAAAATATACGAGGCGATCCAAACACATCCATCGCCTAACTGACGAACCCCACAGGCGAGGGTTTTCTGCAGGACAGTGTAGAGTAACACACACCACCATTCCCAAGAAAAAAGTACCTATAATCAGTCAGATGTTAAAGTTACACGTCGGATGCTTTCAATGTGAAATCAAGCTGCAAATATTAACATGTCTCTTTAAAATATCGCTTCGAATAAAGTGGTGTTGGTAGAGGATATCACATCTGTCCACCCTACTCACTTATCCCAACTATTATATAAACGCGAAAGTGTGTATGTTTGTTTGTTTGTCCTCCTTTCACGTCGCAACGGATAATCGGATCGAAGTGATTCTTTGTACAGAGATAGTTGGAGGGCGGGGAATTGACTTAGGCTTCTTTTTATCCAAAGAAAATATCTCATTCCCTCAGGGAAATTCTTATTGGAAAATGAAAAAGTACACAAACGGAATAAAAAAGCAACGTCGCAACCGAGCAACAGATCGACGTAACAATGTAACGTCATAGCCTAGCAACAGATCGACGTAATTTATTGCACAGAAATAGTTGGAGGGCTGAAAGGTGATATTGGCTACTTTTTATCACTAGAAATATATATTTATAACATAGAAATATTAATAAGCGTTTTTACCATATAATTTCTCAATAAATAAATAAGTAAAATTCATGCTTTTGTTTTCCCAAAGANATATTAATAAGCGTTTTTACCATATAATTTCTCAATAAATAAATAAGTAAAATTCATGCTTTTGTTTTCCCAAAGAGCATACCATTTCCGCCCATACTTTAAGAGATATAAAAAGTTTTGTAAAAAAGTATTTTTTTTGCGGTTCGGTTGACCGTACGCGGACGTGAAGAGCCATGGCGGTGGTGGGTTGTGCAGGGAGGTGGGGGNATATTAATAAGCGTTTTTACCATATAATTTCTCAATAAATAAATAAGTAAAATTCATGCTTTTGTTTTCCCAAAGACCATACCATTTCCGCCCATACTTTAAGAGATATAAAAAGTTTTGTAAAAAAGTATTTTTTTGCGGTTCGGTTGACCGTACGCGGACGTGAAGAGCCATGGCGGTGGTGGGTTGTGCAGGGAGGTGGGGGGGAATTTTATATAATAAAAACCTAAACAATAATTTTGTAGTCCACGCGAGCGGAGCCGTGGGCACAGCTAGTAGATCCATAAAAGCAGTTCGTACCAACATACATCGCCCAGAACTTCTTTCTCTCGTCGAGAGGAAGTAGTGAAAATGATGGGTTGGTCTTCTAGTGGTCAGAAAATGTTATCATNAGAACTTCTTTCTCTCGTCGAGAGGAAGTAGTGAAAATGATGGGTTGGTCTTCTAGTGGTCAGAAAATGTTATCATCTATTGCGACGCAAGTTGCTCGATACTCGCGCATTATGCATTGGTTGGCAGTGCCTATGTACTGTAGCATAGCTCGGTAGGAGGGTGAATATAGGGGAAATCGTTTACTATTCTGCTGTACTAATCAAGGCTACCACATACGTTTTCAGACGCATGGTCTTGTCTAGCACCGACTGATGCGATGTACAGTGCTCGTCGCTTGTGCAATAAGTGTTAATTGGTAGGTGTTTCTAACTATTGTTATTTTTTTATGTCTGCTAGCATTAGTGTGTAGCAATGACGACATTATCGCCCCCTGTGATTTGCGACCGTAATTTTTTTTGTGCTAACATAATATACATTGTTCGTTGCTCGCACAGTATGCATATGTTTATGGATGTTAATAACTACTTTTCCTTTACATTTATCTTTTATGTGTTCATCAATATGAAGCAGTGTCGTCATCTCATACATAACCAATGGTTTTAAAGAATTATATTAAGTGGCAAGCAAAGGAACACAGCCTTTATAAGATGTGTAATGCATTTTGAAATTATCAGCGCTGGCAAATAGTGTGCTGGACTTTACATATTGGAGAATTTTTTTTTGTGATTTTTCCTTCTGAACATACGATCTTTTTCTGTTGCAGGGCATTCCAGTTTTTTTTACTATAGCTTTCGTCACATTACCAACACTGATACAGCTATTATGGAATGTGGAACTATCGCGTATTTTTTATAGTAGAGGTTCGATAGGACATCGTGCCTGCAGCGCACCTGCGTCTATGTTGGGCCTTTATTGTTTATTGTTATGTAACTTAATTTGTTCATGTATGGCCGATAGTTGCACCCTTTAGTCCTCACAGTCTAACCATACTGCTGTAATCCCCCTGTTCTATCGGAACCGACGTGCTGCAACCCTCATTGATTGATGGATCGACACCTCGTGCATCTGGTATTTTTTGAGCTACTTGCACTGAGTACTGCATGCATGGGTGAGTGTTCTGCATGGCTCACGACGTAATTCTGTCATGTGTTTCGTCACCAGTGATCCTAGCTGCAGCCATTGGTAATGCAAACGAATGTTGGAGTCCCTCTGACAGGTAACAGTGGAAACGAAGATAGTCAAAGACCACCGTGATACTAGCAGACGATGGTCGTGCACTCTAGCGGATGACTGGATAAACATATATGTCGAGAGCATCTGTGTGTATTACTCAAGCCGCCATCGTCGAATGCAAGGTGTCAGTCACCTGAAGTGTATACTAGCAGACGAGGATGGTAAAAGTAAGATGGTGAATGAGGGTGATCGGAATGTGCGTGTCTAATTGTTGTGTGTGTAATTTATGCACTCATATTTTACATATGTCTGACTAGCTTTGCATACGATTTTCTGTCTGTGTTGTGCTTAAAATGACTGATATATATANCATATTTTACATATGTCTGACTAGCTTTGCATACGATTTTCTGTCTGTGTTGTGCTTAAAATGACTGATATATATAAGTAAACAATCTCCTACAGTGAGGTGTATATAAGGACCTGAGTTAGAGAATTAAACACTATAAAAANGATATATATAAGTAAACAATCTCCTACAGTGAGGTGTATATAAGGACCTGAGTTAGAGAATTAAACACTATAAAAAAATATTAATGATCTTGCAGGCATAGATAAAATCTGGTATTTTTTTTCCTAGCGATGGGAAAATATTTGAGGTCTGTAAGTTGGAGTTGATAATAATATTATAGCAGGTTGAGAATAAATGAGTAACACAGAGTAATGTCTATAATTTTTGTTTATTAATTTTACAGACTTGCCAAAAAAATTATGCATATACATATATATTTTATATACACTCAACTTATTCTTTATTCGTGCAAAACAATCATGGTGTCTGTTTTTTTTTTTTTTTTAGAGAAATTCCTGCAGCGAGCATTCAAATCACACTTATTCACATATACCACACTACAGTTATCGTATGGGTAAGTCTTGTAGGCGATAGAAAATGAGCAGGTACTATCTTCATGTCGTTTGACTTAGGAGCTGTTAGCGAATGTCTTGCCACAATATTATGTCTGTAGAGGCTATCACTCCATGCAAACACCGCAACGCAGTTATTACACTGGAATGCCGCATATGCTCGCTGAACACAAAATCGTTAGGCTACTTTCATTTCGGCAGGCGTACAGCTTTTACTAAAGCTATTTTCACAGTAGTAACATTGTTTCTGTAATGCACATAGCGACTCTTCAGAGTCCCTTGCTGTTGGCGATGCTGGCGGTGTTACTGTTCGAAAGTCCTTAATCATGGATTCCATAATCATATTGTAGCAGAGTACACGATCATAGTAGATGAATGTAGTTGTAACGATATGTTTTCTACCCCCATACTCACCGATGAAATGACATCCGTTTTACATGATGCTTACTTGTATACTGTTCACACTTCATTGTAGTTTGCATCGACCGTCACGGGTTGCCTCAGCAGGTTACTGGTGGCTGTGTGGTGCAAACATTAGAGTGGTTGGTAGACTAAAATATGTTACCTTACCAGGTCGATCGCTGTCTAGCTAGCGAATATAACAATTCGACCTCTCAATTTCTTTACAGTCGTCCATATTTCAGTGNCAGGTCGATCGCTGTCTAGCTAGCGAATATAACAATTCGACCTCTCAATTTCTTTACAGTCGTCCATATTTCAGTGTTGGAGATGCCATGTTTTCTTTTGCTGCTACTGCTCGCTCCCAATGTGTCTTTCACCAGATCCTAAATGTGGCATGTCTGTAATGGCAGCACTACCTTGGAAATACTCTAGGCATGGGATACTGCTTATAAATTCTTCGTTCTGTTGCAGATAGACAGGCNAATGTGGCATGTCTGTAATGGCAGCACTACCTTGGAAATACTCTAGGCATGGGATACTGCTTATAAATTCTTCGTTCTGTTGCAGATAGACAGGCAGGTGTTTGTAAACATTAGGCTGGTAGCAAGATCGCTATATTTGTCGAATGCTGCAAGTGATTTAATCTTTCCACATGTCACAATATATGATAACATTTTCTGACCACTAGAAGACCAACCCATCATTTTCACTACTTCCTCTCGACGAGAGAAAGAAGTTCTGGGCGATGTATGTTGGTACGAACTGCTTTTATGGATCTACTAGCTGTGCCCACGGCTCCGCTCGCGTGGACTACAAAATTATTGTTTAGGTTTTTATTATATAAAATTCCCCCCCACCTCCCTGCACAACCCACCACCGCCATGGCTCTTCACGTCCGCGTACGGTCAACCGAACCGCAAAAAAAATACTTTTTTACAAAACTTTTTATATCTCTTAAAGTATGGGCGGAAATGGTATGCTCTTTGGGAAAACAAAAGCATGAATTTTACTTATTTATTTATTGAGAAATTATATGGTAAAAACGCTTATTAATATTTCTATGTTATAAATATATATTTCTAGTGATAAAAAGTAGCCAATATCACCTTTCAGCCCTCCAACTATTTCTGTGCAATAAATTACGTCGATCTGTTGCTAGGCTATGACGTTACATTGTTACGTCGATCTGTTGCTCGGTTGCGACGTTGCTTTTTTATTCCGTTTGTGTACTTTTTCATTTTCCAATAAGAATTTCCCTGAGGGAATGAGATATTTTCTTTGGATAAAAAGAAGCCTAAGTCAATTCCCCGCCCTCCAACTATCTCTGTACAAAGAATCACTTCGATCCGATTATCCGTTGCGACGTGAAAGGAGGACAAACAAACAAACATACACACTTTCGCGTTTATATAATAGTTGGGATAAGTGAGTAGGGTGGACAGATGTGATATCCTCTACCAACACCACTTTATTCGAAGCGATATTTTAAAGAGACATGTTAATATTTGCAGCTTGATTTCACATTGAAAGCATCCGACGTGTAACTTTAACATCTGACTGATTATAGGTACTTTTTTCTTGGGAATGGTGGTGTGTGTTACTCTACACTGTCCTGCAGAAAACCCTCGCCTGTGGGGTTCGTCAGTTAGGCGATGGATGTGTTTGGATCGCCTCGTATATTTTCTGCGACTTCGGGATCTCCATAGATAATGGGACTTACCATCTTCATCTTCGACTGAGGTGTCTTTGTGTCTACTGGCACTGGACATCGCGAATGTTAGGCATGGGTTAAGCAATAGGAATAAATGCTTAACTCTCCCACAATCCCTGACGGCAGGTACAGGCTTGATACGATGTCATAACCGGATTGCATGTACCTAGCTCCAGTTATTTCCTGGACCTTGTGGTTGTCGCATGATGTGTTCAGTACTTAAATACTTAGATAAAATATAGAAGTTTCAATTGAGTGTCATACCGTATTTTTTCCAGTGAAATGATTAGGCTCACTAAGGGATTTAACTAACACCACCTTATTTTCAAGGTTGGTGTACTGTCTCCACCACTGCAAGGATACATATGTTTTCAGATGACTGGAAAGCAGATTACATACATTGCTGAAATGTAAATGATGTGTTGCTTCCTTACTCATCATTACAAAGTTCATACACTTACTGTTATTTCTATATACATGATGCGTATTAGAAATAATTACATGTATGTAATATTTAAAACCAAATAAATTGTTACCTTGTATTGTAAAGTGGATTCCTCTCGTAATGTAAAAGTGCATGCGTGACTTGGCTAATCTACCACACTGCAGCCTCTCTCTCTCTCGGCTAGTATTCTGTGCCATCTCTTCGACTGGCCAAGACCTGCACAGTAACCGCGACGTCGGTCGACCACCTGGGCTGCTTTAAAGATGGTCTCGATGTTAGTTGATGACGCAATGTTGGCCGGGTCGGGAGTGTTCTACTGCTGGTGTTGTGAGTGTTGGCTGTACTCTGAAATGATAGTGCAATATAAACTGGTTGTTAAATGCTTATAACTATTTGGTTTTATCATTTTCTTGATATCTGTTTGCATCCGTGTGTGGCGGTGACGTCTCTCTTGCGTAACTAATGGTTTAAAATGTACGTTGTTTNTTTGATATCTGTTTGCATCCGTGTGTGGCAGTGACGTCTCTCTTGCGTAACTAATGGTTTAAAATGTACGTTGTTTTGTGGCAAGCAAAGTAACACAGTCTTTACAAGTCGCATAATGTCTATCGTACACAAAGTAGTAATTTTTGAGATTGGCTCTTGTGATCATTCGTTATTTCTCATGTCGGCTTACATTTTAGCTTTTACTAAACTTCTTGGCATGTTACAACACTGATATCACTCTTATGGACNTTTCTCATGTCGGCTTACATTTTAGCTTTTACTAAACTTCTTGGCATGTTACAACACTGATATCACTCTTATGGACTGTGGCTGCGTTGGGTTTTTTTTTAATATGTTGTAACTCGTTATGGCACATGCTCGTAATGTACTTATGTGTATACAAGTCCTTTATTGTTTATTATGTGACTTATTTTTCATGTACAGGCCAGTTTCATATATTTTACTCTCGGTTTCCCCGACCCGCGTATTAGGCTGACAGTGTTTCTTTTTATTAATGCGTACGTGTTTTTATATAACCTGCGACCACGTATGTGTTGTTATCGGTGCAAAAGCATACCCCTTTATTTTTCATTATATGGCAGATTGTTAAGGGTTACCCATGCTAGCATTGACTCCGGCCGCAAGCCCTGGTGTCAGACTGGAGGTCTTCGTTTATATTACTATATATGCTTTTTACCGTTACCCACGACTATGTACATCATGCACACAGAACATTTGTATATATCCTCTTTTTCGCATAAAGTTGTTTGTTGTATGTTACCCGTTCTAACATTTTTTTGTGTATATGTTTTCACATCTTTATATAACCTAGGATGCCGGTGGGCGAAGAGAGGCCAGCTGTCGCTGAGGGGGATCCGAGTTGGTAGCCACCTGCGGTAGTAGACAGCAAGGGCGGTGGTAAGTGATTGTCGAGTGCATGCAGGCCGATGTGTATGTGTGTGCTATTTCAGACCCTACACTCCTACATGCAACAGCTACTTTATAACACACTCGTATGTATACCTTTATTTTCTTTACATGCGTGGACGATTGTTACATGTTCCCGAACTTGTTTGTATTGGAAATGCTGACCAAAAATGCTTATAACAGGGCTTGCGGGCTATTTGTCCTTATATCCTTGATTGTAGTCGGAAGAGATGTCTGATATTAATTTGGTGGTGGTGACTTTAGTGGTTGAGAAATGTCCGGAAACTATGCTTATAAGAGGACTTAAAGTGTACTTGTCCCTACCACCATGTTTCTCATCGGTGGTGATTCCTATTATATTAATTTGGTGACTACAGCTTCTGTGGGTGGGAATTCGCAGCCAACTAAGTGATGTCTATGTTATTAATTTGGTGACTATAGCGTCAGTGGGTGGGAAATGGTAGCCAGCTATGCCTATACGAGGTCTTAGGGCATACTTGAAACTACCATCATTTTCGTTGTCAGCCGAGATGTCTATGCTATTGATTTGACGAATATAGATTCTGTAGATGGGAAATGGTGGCCAACTATGCTTATAAGATGCCTTAAAGTACTACCATATTTTTCTCCAGAGGTGATCATTATGATTTTGATTTGAAGCTTATAGCCTCGGTGGTTGGGAAATGATGGGCGACTATTCTTATAAGTGGGCTTAGGGTATGCTTTACCCCGCCGTCAAGTTCATCGTCGGCGGCGATGACTATGTTATTTATTTTTGTGACAATGCTTGAACAGTTCGACTTTTACAACCAACTATGCTTATAATCAGATTCATGGCATGACTGAACACGCGGAACTGTTTGTGTTGATTCTACGTTATGAATTTGGTGACTGTATCTACAAACTGTTCGGAAATAGCACCCAACTATGCTTATAAGAGGGCTTAAGGCATACTTGACCCCAGTGGCGGATTTACCATCAGGCTGAGTAGGCTGGAGCCTAGGGCGGCAGATTTTAGGTGCGGCAAATTTAAGGCCAAATTTTTTTTTTATGTCTTGCAGAAATCAAAAATATGAATATTTATATACCTAAATGTTATTAGGTCCACACAAACAATTCAACATGTAATATGTTTCATCACTTAGATAGATTTTTCCACAATTTGCGTAGTCGCGTTTGGTTGCGGTGCGGGAACGAGTAACATGACCGTTCGCTAAGTGTGTCTGGCCGAATTGACTGCACGAGGGCAGCGCGGCGTGGCCGCCGCGGGAGCCGGAGCGGGGTCGTGCTGTTGTAGGCATACGCCGCGTGGTGGCATTGGGTTCGAGAGAGACAGATATAGAGCGGCGGCCGGCGATACAAACGGGCAAGTCCCGTCCCGTATTTACTCTTTCTGGTTGTGTGCTGTAATTTTTCAAAGTGTTTCGTGGATTGTATGAATAATTTCATAGCATAATATCACCGGTGCGTAGAAACTTATAGTAGGTAAGTAATCATAATATATTACAATAAATCATCCGTAACGAATCAGTAAGACGTAATTTAACTTGATAAATAGCTGTTTCGGAAGCTATGCAAAGAAATTTCGATTTTTTTGTTATATCATACTTAAATAAATTTCTTGTACTTATGTTAGGTAATTATTCAATGTCTGAAGTCTGAACAAAGGATGTACGAGAAATAAAACTCCCAATGTAATCTTTTTTATTTCAGTTCTTGGAATCCAAGAAATTGTTAGAATGAGTGATGGGAGAAAGCGACTTAGTGGAGCTGAGTATAAAAAGAAGGCCAAAATGAAAAAAGAAGAACAAGAACAGATTATCCGTAAAACGATAAAAATTGACAGTTTTTTTAAAAGTGGAAGTGGAAGTAGTGTTGAAAGACCAGGAACTTCAACAACATGCACTGACACAATACAATCTGGAAAAGATGAAACGGATTTGAACTCTGCGGCCCAACAACAACAGTCATCTGTTGAACCATCTACTTTTGAAAAAACGGATATTTATGTTTTTGACGTAGAGGCGGTAGAGGAATCATCAATAAGTATAACAATTGAAGATGCGTATCAGAATCAGACGTTAAGTAATGACCAAGTGCAAACAACAGTAAATCTAAACAAAGATCCAGCTTTATGGGAAATCAACGATACCTTAAGGGAGATTATCGCAAGGTACGGCTTCGATCAAAACAAGTCTTGTGACTTCTCTAAAAGTGAAAAAATATATGCTGATCAGCGTCGTTTCTTGCCAGTGAGTATCTTCCAAAGAAAAATGAAAAATAATGAAGTGAATGACCGAAATTGGCTGGTTTATTCTGAAAGTAAAAGATCTGTATATTGCGGGCCCTGTTTGGCATTCGGTCCATTGGAGAATAAGACTCAGTTTGAGAACGAAGGATTTAATGACTGGAAAAATGCAGAACACCGAGTAGCTCAGCATGAAAACTCTGCGCGTCATAAATCTAGTATCCTTAGTTTGAAAGTTAGAAGTGAGATTGATGGCCGACTCGATAATTTACTGCATGTCCAGATTGATGAAGAAATTACTTATTGGAGAAACGTTCTGAAGAGGGTTGTTGCCGTAGTGAAGCGACTGTGTTCAAGAGGCCTCGCTTTCAGAGGAAAAAATGAAAAGTTCGGTGATCCGCATAACGGAAATTATTGTATGATTTTGGAACTGTTAGCTGAATTCGATCCTTTTTTAGCCAGTCATATTGAACGATTTGGGAATCAAGGATCTGGAAGTACCAGTTACTTATCAAAGACCGTTTGCGATGAGTTTATTCTCTTGATGGGTCATAAAGTCTTAAAACACATTGGAGACGAGATAAGAAGGGCGAAATATTTTTCCTTAATCATCGATTCAACACCAGATATAGCACATGTGGACCAACTTACCCTCGTCATTAGATACGTTTTGGAAACAGGCGAACCGTGTGAAAGATTTCTCAAGTTTTTGCCCTCAGTGGGACATAAAGCTGAAGAAATGTTTTCTGCCATTATTTCGGAACTCAAAACACTGGGCATAAATATTGAAGACTGTCGTGGACAATCATATGATAATGCCGCGAACATGTCTGGTGTGTACAATGGCTTACAGGCTCAAATTCAAAGCCAAGCACCTTTTGCTTTTTTCGTTCCTTGCTCTGCCCACTCTTTAAATTTAGTGGCAACTGCGGCTGCTGAATCTTGCACAGAAGCTTGTCGCTTCTTCATGTTGCTTCAAGAAATCTACGTTTTTTTTTTAAGTTCGACACAGCGCTGGCAAAAATTAATGACTGAAATCGGGAAAGGGAAAACGCTAAAGAGAGTAAATCTGACACGTTGGTCAGCTAGAGAGGACGCATGTAGAAGTTTGAGAGATTGTTGGCACGAAGTCCTTAAAACTTTGGAATCAATCAAGGATGATTGTACCGAAAAGCCTGTAACGCGAAACGAAGCGACGGGAATACTTTTGAATTTAGAAAAACTGGAAACGGCGGTAATGGTTGTTGTGTGGAATGTTTTTTTGGAAAGAATAAACAAAGTGAATGTTCAAATTCAGGCTTCTACCGTAGATTTGATCACTGTTGCCGATCTTTACGAATCTCTTTGCAAGTTTTTCGTAGCTGAACGAGAAAATTTTAAGTATTTCGAACAAAAGGCGATGGAATTAAGCGTGTCGAAGCAGTATACAAAAGACATGGGAAAAAGACAACCGAAAAGGAAAAAAAATTATGATGAAACACCCGATGAAGAAATGAGAATGACTGCGAGTGATACTTTCAGGGTTAACACATTTCTCGTCCTCATTGATAGACTCGTATCCGAATTAGAAAAACGGCAGGAGGCCTACAACAGGTTCAATGAAAAGTTTTCATTTCTGACCAAAATGAGTGAATTGTCATCATCAACCCTTACGGAAAAAGCCCTTTTCTTGGAAGAAATGTATCCTAATGATTTAGAGACTGACTTAGTTCAAGAATGCATACATTTTCAATGCCACCTTTCTTCTGAAAGAATTTTGGTAAAACCAGATTCTGGATCATTGAAAAGTCTATCTTCGTTCCTGCGAAAACAGAATTTGCAAAACGTTTATCCAAACTTGGATATAGCAGTTCGCATGGCTCTATGTACACCAGCGACAAATTGTTCGGGTGAGAGAAGCTTTTCTTGCTTAAAACGGGTGAAAAATTATCTAAGATCTACCTTAAGCCAAGAAAAGCTAAACGCCTTAGCTCTTTTGTGCATAGAGTCAGAACTAATGAACAAGATTTCATACGACGATATAATTGATGATTTTGCCAATAGAAAATCGCGCAAAAAGGTATTGTAAAACTTTCATAACTTAATTAATTGAATTTCATCGACATCATCAGCCGGATTGTTACCAGATAATTGAATATATTGTTTTTAAACTGTAAGTAAGCGCAATAAAAATTATTTAATTACGTTTACCGAATGTACATTATTGTGTAAGTAGTATTGAGGCATACCTTACCCCGCCTCATTAGTAGTACATGATTGAGCTTTTATTAGCTCAGAAATATACCCAATAACTATTTCTTGTGCAATCTTAACTAANTGATTGAGCTTTTATTAGCTCAGAAATATACCCAATAACTATTTCTTGTGCAATCTTAACTAAATCGTTGGGTTGTGAAAATTATCTAGAAACTGACACATCGATCCTCCAGTTCACAATCATACTAATTACGGGAAAAAGGTGGTGTAATTACGACAATGGTGCAGAAATCATAAAGTTACAATTTCATTGACAAAAATATGGTAATTAATATGATTGTGAACTAGGGTATCCAATTGTAGAGGTCGGTAGTGGCGGCAAAATTTGAATAGCCTACTGGCGGCAAATGTGTAAATCCGCCACTGCTTGACCCTGTGGTCCTTATCGTCGTTGGGTGTTATGCCTATGTTTGGACTTAGGTGGCCCTATCTTTATTAGGGTGGTCGGATCGAAACCGCACGCCTCCTATTTTTTTTGCGTTCCAAAGCAGCTACCTANTTATTAGGGTGGTCGGATCGAAACCGCACGCCTCCTATTTTTTTTGCGTTCCAAAGCAGCTACCTACTAAAAAAAATCCCAGCACTTCTGGCAGCAGATGGTTGAACTCACCTTCCCGATGCTAGCGCGCCCCTGCTGGCGACTAGTGAACAAACTCACATGCACAAAATGGCTATGGCGATACCAGTGCTCCTTGTCACCTACTGTAGAATTTTAAGCACTCTGGTGGCGGGTGCGAGAATCAAATATGGCAGCACGCATGGTAATTAAAGATGGAGGACGTAAAAGGAAGAAACTTGGCATACTCTGGTGGTGGGTGCGGGAATCAATGATGGCCGCCTACAGAAGACGACGGTGATGACATTCAAGATGGACAGGAAAGGGAAAAAAATAAGGAAACTGGGAGGAATATGTAAATACCCTCCAAGGGATAAAACAGACGAGAGGCAGGAAGGAATCACAGAGCGCTAGAAAAAAAGAATCGGAAAGAAAGAGCTGGAGAAAACTAATTGGAATGAAAGAGCATGAAGTGCAGAGGTTGAATGACAGAGCAGGAGGGTAAAAAGGGAAATTACAGTGGGAAGAAACGAAACATAGAAGGAAAAAAGGGAAATCTGAGATGGACTATACTGACGAAGAATGACAGAGCATGTGGTTTCCGCGTTGTGTCATCCAAAATGGCGACCGGCTCATCCTCTCGTCCCGAGATAGCAGCCAGTTGATGGCGAACTCTTACTTGCTTACTACTTACATTTAAGTCAGTTTTGTAATTAGATCGCTTTTTATAAAACACGCCCTGGAAATAGTTTGTGTTAATATCACTAGGATGAAATGGCGTGGCGGTTTCTTAGATGTCAGGGTACTCTATTCGTGGTTTGTTCACACTTTTTGAGTCCAACCTTTGAAAAATCACCCCATGAATGACGTGTTTGGTTCTTTCCTAAATACGTCATGTATCACAAGCGATTTATACTTTTTTTTAACAATAAAGTATTTTACTTATGGCTAAATTTAATTTTATCTAATATTTTATTTATCAAATATGATAATTTATTTGTTGACAATAGCAATGAAAACAGTGAGAAAAAAAGGTGCGTTTGTAATACCTATTAATAAATAGTTCTTAAGAAAAATATTATTACATTGAAGGCACACGAAGTCGGTGCGGTGTTTCTGTGGTCTAATTTTCAATACTCGTTTAAGCTTTGTTTTCACGAAGCGGAGGAATATTCTAGAAGTAAACCGTGAATGGACTATACCCATTTGCTGACTGGCTGCGTGAGGCTTTGTAAGTGNCGGAGGAATATTCTAGAAGTAAACCGTGAATGGACTATACCCATTTGCTGACTGGCTGCGTGAGGCTTTGTAAGTGGGCCTGGTCGTCTAATTCTCTACTGCGTGCTGTGGGATATTCTCTTTTGGCTGAGCTGCCGGCTGGCAAGTAAGTCACTCGGTGCTGACTGGCGAACGAATGTTTGACATGTTGCTCCCCAGCGACGCCAATTTACTGGCGTATGTGGTTGGAGTTCGCGGAATGAGAGGTTGTTTAACCTCGCTATTCTTGTGTATTCTGTGCATGAAGGCATGTCTATAACAAGCCTGCACGGGAACAACCACCTTCTATCTGGTGTGCGAGTGAAGAGATTTCGGCGACTCTTAACATCGAGTTCTTGAGAGCCGAGAAAATCCGCCGACCACCGGCATCGTCTTACACGATACCCACATGCGAAAATCCGGGGATCGAACCCGGTTTGTCTTGGTGAGAGGCGAGTAGTCTAACCACTACACCACGGTGTCCACGTGCTTTNTAGTACATGATTGAGCTTTTATTAGCTCAGAAATATACCCAATAACTATTTCTTGTGCAATCTTAACTAAATCGTTAGGTTGTGAAAATTATCTAGAAACTGACACATCGATCCTCTAGTTCACAATCATACTAATTACGGGAAAAAGGTGGTGTAATTACGACGATGGTGCAGAAATCATAAAGTTACAATTTCATTGACAAAAATATGGTAATTAATATGATTTCACAATTGTAGAGGTCGGTAGTGGCGGCAAAATTTGAATAGCCTACTGGCGGCAAATGTGTAAATCCGCCACTGCTTGACCCTGTGGTCCTTATCGTCGTTGGGTGTTATGCCTATGTTTGGACTTAGGTAGCCCTATCTTTATTAGGGTGGTCGGATCGAAACCGCACGCCTCCTATTTTTTTTGCGTTCCAAAGCAGCTACCTACTAAAAAAAAATCCCAGCACTTCTGGCAGCAGATGGTTGAACTCACCTTCCCGATGCTAGCGCGCCCCTGCTGGCGACTAGTGAACAAACTCACATGCACAAAATGGCTATGGCGATACCAGTGCTCCTTGTCCCCTACTGTAGAATTTTAAGCACTCTGGTGGCGGGTGCGAGAATCAAATATGGCAGCACGCATGGTAATTAAAGATGGAGGACGTAAAAGGAAGAAACTTGGCATACTCTGGTGGTGGGTGCGGGAATCAATGATGGCCGCCTACAGAAGACGACGGTGATGACATTCAAGATGGACAGGAAAGGGAAAAAAATAAGGAAACTGGGAGGAATATGTAAATACCCTCCAAGGGATAAAACAGACGAGAGGCAGGAAGGAATCACAGAGCGCGAGAAAAAAAGAATCGGAAAGAAAGAGCTGGAGAAAACTAATTGGAATGAAAGAGCATGAAGTGCAGAGGTTGAATGACAGAGCAGGAGGGGAAAAAGGGAAATCTGAGATGGACTATACTGACGAAGAATGACAGAGCATGTGGTTTCCGCGTTGTGTCATCCAAAATGGCGACCGGCTCATCCTCTCGTCCCGAGATAGCAGCCAGTTGATGGTGAACTCTTACTTTCTTACTACTTACATTTAAGTCAGTTTTGTAATTAGATCGCTTTTTATAAAACACGCCCTGGAAATAGTATGTGTTAATATCACTGGGATGAAATGGCGTGGCGGTTTCTTAGATGTCAGGGTACTCTATTCGTGGTTTGTTCACACTTTTTGAGTCCAACCTTTGAAAAATCACCCCATGAATGACGTGTTTGGTTCTTTCCTAAATACGTCATGTATCACAAGCGATTTATACTTTTTTTAACACTAAAGTATTTTACTTATGGTTAAATTTAATTTTATCTAATATTTTATTTATCAAATATGATAATTTATTTGTTGACAATAACAATGAAAACAGTGAGAAGAAAAGGTGCGTTTGTAATACCTATTAATAAATAGTTCTTAAGCAAAATATTATTACATTGAAGGCACACGAAGTCGGTGCGTTGTTCCTGTGGTGTAATTTTCAATACTCGTTTAAGCTTGGTTTTCACGAAGCGGAGGAATATTCTAGAAGTAAACCGTGAATGGACTATACCCATTTGCTGACTGGCTGCGTGAGGCTTTGTAAGTGGGCCTGGTCGTCTAATTCTCTACTGCGTGCTGTGGGATATTCTCTTTTGGCTGAGCTGCCGGCTGGCAAGTAAGTCACTCGGTGCTGACTGGCGAACGAATGTTTGACATGTTGCTCCCCAGCGACGCCAATTTACTGGCGTATGTGGTTGGAGTTCGCGGAATGAGAGGTTGTTTAACCTCGCTATTCTTGTGTATTCTGTGCATGAAGGCATGTCTATAACAAGCCTGCACGGGAACAACCACCTTCTATCTGGTGTGCGAGTGAAGAGATTTCGGCGACTCTTAACATCGAGTTCTTGAGAGCCGAGAAAATCCGCCGACCACCGGCATCGTCTTACACGATACCCACATGCGAAAATCCGGGGATCGAACCCGGTTTGTCTTGGTGAGAGGCGAGTAGTCTAACCACTACACCACGGTGTCCACGTGCTTTGCTTAAGTTGAAGAAAACTGACCCATTCACTTTGCAAAATGAATCAAACATATGTATGTATAGCTGTAGTGTTTAGCGTTACAGGTCTTGCTTGAACTCGCCAAATTTTCCTGTCCTTACCGACAAGAAATNCTGTATAGCTGTAGTGTTTAGCGTTACAGGTCTTGCTTGAACTCGCCAAATTTTCCTGTCCTTACCGACAAGAAATGCTTTCCATTATTTCTTGGTGCGAAAATGTAGTGTTCACGGGACATAGTGATAATACTGATTTACGCCGAGGGAAGGAAGACTCATTGTAGTCTCCGGTATGATTTTAACATTTTTTTTATGTTTGACTTTCGTTATAATCTGTCATCTGCTGGTAAACGAATACTGTAACTTTGTGATTAATCTGCAAGCAGTTAGGCTGCATAAAAAAATAAAAGTGTTGCACTGCCATAAAGGGAAAAAATGCTATAGATTTTTAACTAATATATTGGCACAAAATGCTTTCGTAATTTTGCGCTGTCTCTAAAAAAAAGAAGTACTACTAAATACAGTAGAGAACTACTATATTTAGTACCACTGCATTAATTTTTTTATAGCAAAAAGATTACATACTTGGCATTACGAGCCGTGTGGAAAATAACATTTAAGAACCTACGCAATATAATACGGGATTTATGAAATTGGTTACCGAAAATTAATGGTATGTAATCTTATGTACAATTAACATTGAATTTATCCTCAGAATTACATCGAAAATGGTTGGTAACTGTACAAAGATACGGGCAAGTTTCGTGAAGTACTTGTTAGCTATGGTTATTTTTCTTGCTAGTTAATAACACGGCAATTTAAAACACTTTATTTCTGTTGCAGCAGTTTTCAGACAACAGCCATGTATTTAAAAACGACCACAATAAATTGCAGGTTAAGCGTCGACATAATTCTTTGGCCCCTAAATGGAAACTTGATGCATTCCTACCAATTACATAGAAAGTTCACTTTGAATATGATCTATCCACTGAGTTTTGTCTCTAAACATTTGCAGAACGTTTTTAAACTCTCGTGGTGTAGAGATGCTGTNATATGATCTATCCACTGAGTTTTGTCTCTAAACATTTGCAGAACGTTTTTAAACTCTCGTGGTGTAGAGATGCTGTGCCTCGGTTAAACTCGCAACCACTATGGTTCGTATTCTTCCTCGACATGAGTTGAAAATTAAACTTTTTACGTTTTGTGATCACCGTATACCGTAAACTGGAAANTTCGTATTCTTCCTCGACATGAGTTGAAAATTAAACTTTTTACGTTTTGTGATCACCGTATACCGTAAACTGGAAAAATGTTCTACTTCTCTCATGGTAGAGAAAATTACCTTATCGTTGTGAAAGCACCAAATCAATAAATCGACATTTCCTAATGATAATGACATTTGGTGCCGACCTCCCTGAACTTAAGGCTTTTGCAGATATTTTTTGTTTTCGAGTCATAATTTTGGATTCATACTAATAACTGACAATGTACGATCATATAAAATTTACATTTTACGAATTGTTTAATATTTTTGTGTGTAATTTAAGTTGTGTGCTATCTGCTTGTAAAATGTAAAAAAAAATATTAATAAAATATAAATACGTTCTCGACTTTTTACAACAAGCAGATAACACACTATTAAAATTACGCACACAAATATTAAACAGCTCGTAAACTGTTAAGAAAGTTGAGAGTTCAGAGATTTGCGCGGCTCTTGACTACGAGGTCTTGAGAGTCGTACGTACATTTTCTATATTCATACATTGTCAGTAATTACTACGAATCCGAAATTACGACGCGAAAAAGAAAACATTTCTGCAAAAGGGGTGAAGCCGGGCCTAAAGGTGGTCGCCTAGTGAGGGGCGGTCGTGTTTGTGTGAGTGTGGAAAAATTCGATGAAGAGCTTAGGGCGACGCCGACCAGCGTACGTAAAGAGGTATCGATCGCCTCTACGCGCAAGGCGCTCGACTGGCGCACAGTCTTTCCGAAGGCGACTAGCCTGAACGTGACTTTAGGTGGAGGCCCTATAATTTAATTGGGCGTGACTCTGTAGCGAGTGCAATGCAGGTCTCTATCGTAGTTTCTCATGTATTCGGTATTCAGTCTGTGTGTGTGTTTNATTCAGTCTGTTTTTTTTTTTTTTTTTTTAAGATGTGGCAGTCTGAAAAGGCAGTTTTTAATTATGTTAGAGGGCATGAAAATAATGATTTCCAAAATACGTAATGTCATGGAAGTAGCATTCCGTCATCGTCTGAAATGTAGTTTCTTTTCGTAGGTAAAGCTATTGGGTGCACGTTTGATAGTTTCGTCAAAAATCGCATTTTTCAAACACGCTGCAACGCATTCCAAGTGCCAGGCAGGCGACCGCCATCAGTAGTGTTTTCAGGGCACAAAGAAATGTCCCGTAAAAACGAAACTAGCAAATGCTTAAGAGGCTGTATCGCCCCTTATACAGAAATTATTTGTTTAAGTGTCATAACAGAAGAGTTACTGTTACTGAAAATGTTTCATTATAGAAGTATTACATTTCGTGTTTTGGGAAAATTTGTGTACCTAATTGTTATTAAACTGTGAGAATAAATCACAAGTAAAATTGTGGATTAAGTAAATTTTTGCATATTTATGCGTTATTAGTTCATATATTTTGTCTGTAATTATGGGTGAAGTAATCAGCTAAGCTTCTATTGGTACATTTTTGAATATGTCTTCCTAAACTTTAATTAGGAAAAATTAAATAAAAAATTAAGTTGCCCCATTGCGCCCGTGAGAAAGGCACTGAACTTGCACAAATGTTTAGTTTAAAGTGGGGATAAGTCTTGACCCTAATATTTTACTGGGGCAAAGATAGTGTAAAGGCTGTTCACGGTTAAGTGCTTTTGAAAGCCCTGTTTATGATCTACTTTCCCTATATTTTTATATCATTCCGCTATATGTGAAATTAACATTACCGTGAGCCGTCTCACTTTATTCATGCGGAATCTAAGTACACATTAAACTCTCAATACAAAGTCAGGGCTTCCAACTATTTTTATAAATTCGCTGCCAAAATAACATGGGAGCCGGCGTGATAACAAGTTAGTGTTATTGTGGTTGGTGATTTTTTTAGTGTTTGCCCCCAAGTCGCCTGAAGATGTTAATCTTTCCATTATACAACCGCCTGCTTGTGCGTCAATAAATTTCTTTGAAGCGAGAATTCGGCGAACGCGATAACACGACGCGTGAGAGCCCACCATCGGATTGCAATGTGAGAAACGTGCAGAGATAAGAACAATTCGCAAATATATTTGAGGACAAGCTAGAATTCAAACATGTGTACATTTGACGTTCTTTTTCAATCGGACCGCAGTTTGTAAGCCATGCCCTGAATGGATTTAAGACAATAACTAACCTGCAAGGAAAAGAGGACCGAACCTCGTGCTGTAGGCTGTTCACGGTAAAGTGAGCACTTTTGAAAGCCCCTCCTTTCGAATAATAGTCAATAAATATATTTCATTTTAGCCTTAGGCGTTAACTTCCGAGTGCGGTGGAATATACACTATGTGTTTATTACTGACAAAGCAATATTTAGTTTAGAAAGGTGTTTTAAGGATACAAAATGGCTGTAAAGAAGAAGTAACTAGGACCTCAAAAGTGCTTACTTTGCCGTGAACAGACTATACCTGGACTGCGGTAAAACTGCAGCATCAGCCAATGAGCAACTAACTGAGGATATAGTGTACAAAGGAGCAAAGAAGTTAACTTGTGACGAAGTGAATCCGCGATATTACACGATACCTGCTGCCGTACTTGCTCTTGTACAAGCTTCTGTAAGGCCTGTACGAGCCGATCTACCATTATCTATGCGAGCTGCCATGGAAGATTCCTTTTATCGGCCATTCGCGGTTTCTTCACACTTTTTGAAACAAACCTTTGAAAAATCACCCCAATTATGACGTGTTTGGTTCGTTCGTGAGTACGTCACGTATTACAAGAGATTTATACTTCTTTTAACCCAATAATATATTTTTTTCTTTAAATTGGCATTTTACATACATTTTAGCTATAAGTTTTAATATTCAATTCATAATTAATATCTTTAAGAAAGCAAGAAAATAGGTGTATGGTAATTTCTAGTAATAAATAGTTCTCATGCAGAATATTATGTCATGTCATGTGATATAAACGAACTTTCCAACACAGGCGTATCTAATGACACCACACTTCAAAAAAACTTCAAACGCAGCTTTAATATACTCTTCATATTACAGAACAACACCAAATCGTGAAATTACGACAACAAGCAAACATTTAACCTGAAATGTTTAAAAATACACTGATACTTCGCTTTCTGAATAATGACTTTCCTCTGAGTTTCACGAAAATTAGTGTTTAATTTCTAGTAGGGTTTATTAAATGTTTATTTATAGATAGAAGTGTACTGTAAATGTATAAGGACAAGGAAATTTCGCGTTTTAAATGACTTGTAGGCTAAACTCCACAGTCCTCCGTACTTTCAGTACTCTGTTCATGGGCTGTTTGCTGCCTCAGCCTCAGCGGGTAGCCAGTTTTACCTCAAAGCAGGTGGCGTGGGGTCCGGTGCTTGTTTCCTTGCTCTTCTGTTATTGGCTTAGATTACATCTGGGCGTATCTAATAACCTGTGACCCAATCGCAAGCACAACAGAAATCTGCTGCATGTGTTTGAAGATAAGCTTGTCATGAAATGAATTCGCAAAATTGTTCAGACCACACACACACATATATATATATATATATATATATATATATATATATATATATAATGTGGGTATTGCCGCATATACTTTTTATACTGTTCCAAGAGCATGTCCACTTATATCTTCGAATTTCATTTGTAATACGGGGAAAAATTAATATTAACGAGAAAGTATTCCACACATGTTTTCAGGTTCCCGCATTGCTCTAGTGTTCGAAGTTTCGCCGTCCATTACAATTAGTCAGTGCTAACACTCGATATTCGAAGGTTTAGGTGCAGAATAGCTAACTACACAGAAGTGGAATGGCGTGGCTTTTTCTTAGTTGTGGCTGTTCCCAACGCAGGTTGGTCGCCCGAGGCTTCTGGATTGGTCATTGCATCTGCACGTTGAGGAAGACTCGGTATTGACTGGTCTGCCGTATTGCAAGCACGTTACCACGCGGCGACTGGCAAACGGCGTTCCGACATGTGGCTGGTCAGTAGCGACACCCGCATTTCGCGAAAATANGTTACCACGCGGCGACTGGCAAACGGCGTTCCGACATGTGGCTGGTCAGTAGCGACACCCGCATTTCGCGAAAATATTTCACGACCAGTTGTATTTCATAACACTTTTAGCGCAGACCCACTTCCGTGATTGGATAATCTAGGGTATTAACGCGCCTTACGTGTCTCCTCGTGAAGCACACACGTGCAGTACCAGAGTAACCTAATTCTGATTGGCCAGTCAAGTAAAGAAAACGTGTCCCCACAGAGACGCGCCACCAATAAGTAGAGACCTGAAGAATTCGTGGATTCATTTTGCGACAAACTAGAATTCAAAACACATGTGTTTATATAACTTTAGCCATTGGTCCATGTAGTATTTGACACTTCCTGGAGAACGCTGGTTCAATCGTCGCCTTCCACCATGACAGCAGGCAACCAATGTGTAGTTTATGTCGGCATATTTGTACATAAGACTGAAGAGTCAAGCCTGCAGGTCAGTGAACTCGCGAATTTTTCCGGTCTCTACCAATAAGTAAAAGAAAACTGCTGGCACGTCCGCACGGTATTGAAGTCTTGCATGTGCGGAAATATTTTCGCGAAATTCGGGTGTTCCTACTGGTCAGTTTCACCATTACCATTTTGCCAGCATGTGTGGGCGGAGTTCGCAGTATTAGCGGCTTGTTATACATTGTTTAACATTTTGGTCAAACCGCAGCACTTCACGTAGTGCAAGTCGCTAAATGCAGAGATCAGTTACGTTTTCCGTTGGTACTCATAACATTTCATCATATAAACTGTGCACGTGGGCGAAAATCCTGGGAGCAACACCGTCGGGAATCAAACCAGGTTCGCATTGGTGGGGTTTGAGTAGTCTGACCACTACATCACCGCGACCCCCAAACGATGCCAGTGGTATTAAACAATTTTTTTGAAAATATATTCTTATTTAGTTGATTTCTGCTAATTATTCTTAATTTCTGCTCATTATTTCATATAGATATTTTGCGAAATACAACAAACAGCTAGCTTCACTCCAAAGATGTTATATTTACAATATCTTCCCTGATGATGAAACNATTTTGCGAAATACAACAAACAGCTAGCTTCACTCCAAAGATGTTATATTTACAATATCTTCCCTGATGATGAAACATTATTTCACAACATCATTGCTACACAAAGAAAAATTGAGAAATTGATAATTGTGTTACACATTCAGCGAATATTTAATTAATTTATATTTCCGAACACGGTTTTTCCTTGCTTGCTAATAGCAATCGATAAAATATAACTAAAATAGTGAAATGGTGTAGAATATAATGAATTATTATTATTTCTGAACATCGTTAGTAGTGGTACGATTATGATGACTTTGGCACAAGGGCGTGGGGGCGCGTAGTATCGGAGCTGTTCATGCTCGGTCGTTCCGGACACACAGCTGCTATCTTGTCCGTTATGTTGGATGCCAGTTGCCTTGACCTTTGACCTTGAACCGGGGAACTTTGACCTTGGAAACCCAAAATCACAAACCAATCCCTAAAAATTAATTTTTAAAGTAATAAAAAAATATTAAAAATATTAATAAAGCATGATTAAAAATGTTTTAAAACTATATTAAAAATGTTTTTTTAAAAAACTTATAAAATTTTGAATGTTTGTGCTCAGAAGGGGCAGGGAACAAGAGCTGACCAACCACCATGTTATGACATCACCCGACCACCTTATTTGGTCCAAGCGACCATGACCTTTCCCCTGTGCCCATGACATTAAATGACATTAAAGCAAAAATATCGCAAAATTCTCTTAAAGATTTCAAAATATATATAATAAATAATTTTTAATATTTATAAAATATTTTAAAAAAATACAAAAATGTATTAAAATTTTTTTATTCAAAAATTTATAAATAATTACATTTTCGAATGTTTGGGTTTAGAGGGGATGGGGCACTGGAGCCGACCAGTCACCATGTTATGTCCTACCCAACCACCATTTTTATCCGGGTGACCTTGAACTTAACCTTTCAGCTTCATCACGTACCCTTGACCTTAAACCCAAAAAATCGCAATATTCTCCAAAAATTCTTTTAAAAAATAATAAAATCTTTTTAGAAATTATTTAAAACAATATTTTAAAATATTATTAAAAAGGTATTTCAAAATCTTACATTTCCGGAGGTTGTTCNTAGAAATTATTTAAAACAATATTTTAAAATATTATTAAAAAGGTATTTCAAAATCTTACATTTCCGGAGGTTGTTCGCAGCACTACGTCCCGCAGATGACTGACCCGCCTCCAGTTAATCACATTGTCTTAACATTCCCCTCTTCCGCCCCCTCAGCTTTACTCATTCTGTCGAATGCAGCCATCTTAGCTTTTTTCGTTTGTTATTTATTTATACATTGCTGGAGGCCGCCATCTTTGATTTAACTTCTACATTTTCATCACCTAGGTGGCGCTAGTGTACTCNATTTATACATTGCTGGAGGCCGCCATCTTTGATTTAACTTCTACATTTTCATCACCTAGGTGGCGCTAGTGTACTCATTATCGATTTACCCATCAGGCGAGCTGACATTCTCTCCCACCTATGCTCGGCAGACCATCTTGGTTTCCTCTTTTGCTAAGTCACCTTTCCTTCAGTATATCCACGTCAACCATCTTCGATTTTATCCATGCTTTGTTATTCCATGTCAGTCATGTTAGATTTCATTTTTACCACCATAGCATCATCACCTTGTTTCCCAATTACTAATGCTTAGGGCCAGTGACTTTTCGCGTAAAAATCGGAGCACACAGTAGACTTCAATACTATATACACACCTCGGCTGTTGTTATACCTCCATTGGCTGCTGTGACCGTGTCCGTCTTTGACCAAGCCACTCAGGACTTAGTAACTCCGACACTGAACGTTAGTGAATCGTGCGCAATCAGAGAAGCTGGACGACCATACAGTGCTTTTAACTATATCTTGTCTCGAAATCTTTTTGCGAAATATCACTGCACCTACTTATGATATATTATTCCATGTCAGCCATCTGTGACTTCATTTGTCTAAGCCACCAGGTGGCAGCCATTTTTGTTTATGTTTTTAACATGTAGGTGGTGCTGTCAGCGTCCTCCAAATTGGGTTCTATTTTCAATGCCTAGGTGGCACTAATTTCTCGATTATGCCGCCTGCTATCAGCCTGTACTAAATTACGATGAGGTCAGTCGCATGTATCGTCTTCAAGCATACATGGATTCATTTACTTTATTCCTGCCAACTGACTTCTGCCAACTGACTACTGCAGACTGACTCCTGCCAAGATGTTACTGATTTCTTGTTTAATGACAACTAACCTATGAGGCATAAACATATTTATTTATGTATATATATACATAAATAAATACATAATTAAAAAAATAAATCTTGAATGACAACCGAGAATATAATAAAATTCTAGAAAAAATTTTCAAAAAATACTTTAAAACGGATGTAAATATTTATAAAACATATTAAAATTTATTTAATATTTTTATTTTAAAAATAATTAAAATTTCGAATGTTAGGGCTTAGAGGGGACGGGGAACTGGAGCAAACCAGCCAATATGTTATGTCCTCCTCAACCACCATATTAGAGCCAGGTGACCTTGAACTTAACCTTTGACATTGACCCCGTGCCGTTGAAATTTAACACCCTTATATAAACTTACATAATATTATATAATTTTAATATTCTTGTAGTTGTATATGCACATAATTTTTTTATTTGTTCTGTACAGAATTATGCATATTTCTGTGTAATATATGGTAGTATCTGCGAGTTTTATCNTATAATTTTTTTATTTGTTCTGTACAGAATTATGCATATTTCTGTGTAATATATGGTAGTATCTGCGAGTTTTATCCTGGGGAGAATGAGTGTGTGGGTTTTCTCAGAGCGCTTCCTTTTTTAAATTTAAAACGTAAGGCAGAAGGCCTTCTGGGAAAATAAGACTCCTTAAAAGAGCAGTACATGAAATGTTCCTCCAACCAAATGGATAATTCACAATGTGTTTCGTGAGGTGATTCGAGAGGGTAAGTTCGTACAATGGATAAATGGTTCATGAAAAGTTTTGCGAAAGACTTCGCAAAGGGACGACTTGCATCTGGGCATTGAAGATGTTGGCGAGTGTGTCGTTGGTTCGAGTCCCGATCGGATGGTGCTACATCGACTATCATGGGCATGCTCGCGAGTGAGTGGTATCGATGGTCAGTTATCAAGCGTCTTTTTTTTAGCTCGCGAATTCGTCGGGCAATAGCTTGTAAATCAGCATCGGCCATGCGCCATATGCGAAATCGCTGATACCCGACACGACATCCAATGAACGCAATGAATTATCTGTATATATATATATATATATATATATATATATACAGATTTGTATATATAAAATTGTATATGTAAGAATAGTATAATATTATGTAAGTTGATATAAGGGTGTTCAATTTCAAGGGCACGGGGTCAATGTCAAAGGTGAAGTTCAAGGTCATCTGGCTCTAATATGGTGGTGAGGAGGACATAACATATTGGCTGGTTTGCTCCAGTTCCCCGTCCCCTCTAAGCCCTAACATTCGAAATTTTAATAATTTTTAAAATAAAAATATTAAATAAATTTTAATATGTTTTATAAATATTTACATCCATTTTAAAGTATTTTTTGAAAATTTTTTCTAGAATTTATTATATTCTCGGTTGTCATTCAAGATTATGGGCACGAGTCAAGGTCATGGTTGCTTGGATCCAATATGGTAATCGTGTGACGTCATAAAATGGGTCTGGTCGGCTCTGGTTCCCGATCCCTCTAAGTACAATAATTAAAAATTTTAGTTTTATTAGTTTTCAAATAAAATTTTAATTACATTTTTAATAATGTTTTTAGTAATTTTTTTTATAATTTAATAAATATAGACCTGAAGAATTCGCGGATTCATTTTGCGACAAGCTAGAACTCAAAACACTTGTTTTTATATAACTTTAGCAATTGGCCCACGCGGTATTTGACACTTCCTGGCGAATGCTGGTCCAATCGTTGCCTTCCACTGTGACAGCAGGCAACCAATGTGATGTTGATGTCGGCATATTTGTACATAATACTTTAGATTCTAGCCTGCAGTTCATTGAACTCGCAAATTTTTCCGGTCTGTATTATTAACTTATTTATTTATTTTTTTATGTTTTGGGTTTCCAAAGTCAAAGGTCACCGGGTTACGGTCAATGGTAAAGGTCACTGGTATCCAACATGGCGGACAAGATGGCTGCGGGCGGCCGGAATGACACAGCATGAACATCTACGACGCCCCACGCCCTTGTGGCAAAGTCATCATAATCATACTACTGTCGCTCTTAACGTGCTTGCAAATGGCATAAAATTGAAAGCAGTGGAAATTTTGTATTAATAATACAAAATTTCCACTGCTTTCAAGTACACTGCCCATATTATTTTACCATATTGTTACATATTCCAAACCAAAGCCGCGTAGTCATTGCATTGCCCACCGCCAGTGACGTCACATAGATGTTGGCTGCACCGGCCAGCAAAACGTAACACCGCTCGGCAATCAGTTGGAGGTAATATACTCGCAAGCCGGCAGCTCAGCCAATAGGGAACCTTTTGCAGCATGCAATAGCCAAACAGACGTGTGGCCCGTATCCAGAACCTCGCGCAGCAATCAGAGAAAAAGGTATAGTATTTGCCTTATTTCTTCACACTTTTTGAGTCAAACCTTCAAAAAGTCGCCCCATGTATGACGCCGTTGATTGTTTCCTGTTATCACAAGCGTTTTATATTTCTCTCAACATAAGAGNCATGTATGACGCGCTTGGTTGTTTCCTGTTATCACAAGCGTTTTATATTTCTCTCAACATAAAAGTATTACATTTTTTAAGGAATAAAAGTTTTACTCATATTTTATTTATAAATTATTATTATTATTATTATATATACATATGTGTTTATATATAATTATTAACCCTTTGAGAGCGGCTCACATTAATTGCCACCGGAGACAAGATTTAAGTGAGCTGCGTATATTTTCCATCACAGCCATATCAGTTGTGTTGCTCACTGTAGTTCCACTTGCCATCGACTTATTGGTCTTGGCTACACCGAACACTCTTACTACACTCTGCAACGTTTATTATTGGCTGGCCGTCGGCCAGTGAACTCGCGCGTTTTCTGTGTGCCACTCAATGTGTCGCGACAGATGTGACAGGTTTTACAGTCCGTCGTGTCCATTCGATAAATATTTAGAAATAACAGTTTTTTTCTTACTATTTGAAATCTTGACTTGCAACGTTTTACTTAGATTCCGATAAAGCACGCCGTAAAAAGTAAAAATTAAAGAGGTTTAGTTTTATTTCCAAGAGCAAAGATTTTTCCTTATAAACGTAACCCAGAGTGTATACATGCACACCCCTCAAAGAGATGATATGAACAAAAACAGAAAAAAATATAGGTGTGTTGGTAATACCTAGTAAAAAATAGTTCTTATTCAAAATACTATCACACTAAGTGCGCACGAACGCGGTACGCTGTCCCTTTGGTGTAATATTGTAGACTACGTTAACATTTGTTTGCATGGGGCGGAGGAATATACTGGAATTAGAACTTTAGCAGGGCTTCAGAAAAGACGCGGAAGTAACCGTGAATGGACTATACACCCACATAAAAGAAACTGCCCTCCATTTCTCATCTGTGTGATCACGTACTATGCGGCCCTGGTATACTTGTCCGTAGAAACTCTTCGTAATTGGTGACTCCCCTTCTGATTAGCAGAGGTGACCCCGCGCTGATTCGTTCAACTCGGGAGGACGACCGTGGAGAGGGGGAAAAAAAACGGAATCTTGTTAACCGCGCCGGCATCAACTAAGTGTGTTGTTGACTCGCGGGGCGAAGCCGGCCATAATACCCGGCGGACGGACTGTTGATGCCGTCAGCAAGTGCGCTGTGGTTTCTGCGGTCGCCGCTCGCTGGAAGTCTATCAACTGGCCGGTATTTCCCGGCCGCGCTTACGGCGGACCTACCCGCGCCGAGAAATCGCCTGTTCTTCTTCATCGAGACTCGCTTCGCAAGAGGACGGAGGTTGTTATGCCTGGTTAACGCCAACGAACAGCCAGAGTGGAAAGCTATATCAGCCGTTCAGAATTCGTATTTTTTTCCCACACGGGTCATGCCGAAAACGCGGAGTAGATAACCACGCAGAGAGGCAGTTGTTGTGGGAGTCGCGGTTGGCGCAGTGGCTAGAGCACTCGCTTCCCACATAGGCGAGCCGAGTTCGATTCCCGGTGGGGTCGCTCCTGGATCTTCGCACGTGGGAATCGTGAAGAACGATGCCTCTGTTCGGCGGTTTTCCTCGTGGATCTCCAGTTTCCCCCGCCCTTGCATTCCGACGCTGCTCCATACTCATATCGCTTCACCTTCATCGGCTCTCATTACCTCGTTGGTAAGAGCCACCCAAACCTCTCCAATCCACTTCACGGAATGGCGTGGCGGTTCCTTTGATGTAGGCGTACCCATTCTCTGATTGACTGCTGCGGGGCTCCGGGAACGAGCGCTGTGTCTGATTGGCTACTGCTTGGTTCGAAACATTATCTTTTGGCTGGGCTGCAAAGTCTTTGGAATACCAGTTGCTAAGAAAATTATCTGTAGAACATCAAACAGGTGTCTTGTAAAATCTGCAATATATGTATATGTTTAATTACAAATGATATCCTTGTTTTACAAATTACAATATTGAGAAGTGAAGATAAAATTATTTTATTTGTTCTAGAAAATAAATGCGATGAATCAATAACAGAGAATTAAGAAAAAATTACTTCAAAAAATAATTCACAAAAAAAATTGTTTTGTTTTGCTAGCACCGGGACTAGAACCCACTTTCTTTTCATTATATTCCACACCTTCAACCACAAAACCAACTTCACTCGCGGGGTTTATATCTATTTTTGTACTGAATATTTTATTAAATACCTAAATGATATTAGTGAAGATATTCAGTATAGAAGGGCGCCTGTATTTCATTTTAAGAGTTCCGTATATATATATATGAAACATTAACAGTAAATGAGCAATAGCATCACGTATTTTTGAAATTGTAGTTGTTTAATTATTATNTGTATATATATATGAAACATTAACAGTAAATGAGCAATAGCATCACGTATTTTTGAAATTGTAGTTGTTTAATTATTATTATTTGAGTTATTTTAAGTGTTTTACGTTATTCAAACTTGTAATACATTCACCCCTTGTTTTTGCACAAAGAGCTATATATGATTTTATGTTGTTGAGTGTACACCATTTTGTTTGTGCTCGTGGATACGGTTCAACACAGTACAAACATTTCTTGAGGTCTATTGCAAACATGGCCCTTGTAGTTTTACAAACAAGTAATGTTACAACAGAAAATTTTGTACCGTTAAAAACATTTCTAAAATTATAAACATTTTCTTAATTAAAATTACAATTTTTTTTTTACACTGCAGGTGATTTTTCGATGTGGGGGTGCACGTTTCCCGTAGGTTATACAGAAGCTGTCTCGCATTCTTTTAAACACTTTTGAAGTCAAGCTTAAATATTCCCGGCCCGTAACCACGTATATTGCAGCGAATTAGAAACGTTGTTCATGGAACCACTTTCAGACGTTACGTTAAAAACAAGGCTTAATTGCCGCTGTAATCACTTTATTTTATCCTAGTGAGGTGGTGCAGCAGTTAAACTTTGGACTCGCTTTCCGGAGGACCTGGTTCGAATCCGGTCCGGCCGTCCTTATTTCGGTTTCCATGGTTTCCCGAGATCACTTCAGGCGGTAGCTACCTAACTTTTTTTGTGTGCGTAAAAAAATTATATGACTGAGTAATGCATTAACTTCATCGTGCACCGCAATTAGCACCGTAAAAAACACCGTGATTAGCACTGCACAACACATCGCTCGCACCACACCACCGCACGCATCGCACGCACCTCACATACCACAAGTAGCACCGCACGCACCGAAATTAAAACCGAATGCACTGCAATTGACACCACACGCACCACAGTTAGCACCACACATACCACAATTAGCACCACAATTAGCACCACACACCACAATTAGCACCACACAACCACAATTAGCACCAAATGCGTCCCAATTAGCACCAAATGAACCACAATTAGCACGACATGTTCCACAATCAGCACCACATGCACCACAATTAGCACCACCACACCACAATTAGCCGCACACGAACCACGATCAGCGTCGCACGCACCATGAAAACATGGGTTAAAGGTATACTCTACTGGTCAATGAGAATTGCAATTGATTGGTGATTTAAAGCTAATGATTAATTGTTACAGGTGGACGGCAGATTGAATGACTATATATCCAATGAAAAAAGTGGTTGGGTGGAGTCCTGCCTACGAAATGGCCAATAAAAATTGGCGAGGGTCGGTGTCTTCGTACCGGGAGCTTAGTTGCTCCACTCGCCATCGATTCCCTGACCTCCTGCGTGTACGTCTTTAAATAATGTAAATAAATGTTTTATATTATTTAATTTTTTATAATTTTTGGGAATTGTTGAGATTTTTTAAAACCTTTTTGGGCTTAAGTTTGTTCAAGTTTACGGGCACGGGGTTGAGGTCATGGGTGCGAGGTCAAGGTCACTTGTTTCCAATATGGCGGCCGGGTGACGTCACAACATAATGGCCAGTTAGTGCCTGGCGCCTGTGTCTCGTACCCTTTTGCCAGACTACCTTATTTATCCTTATATTTCATGATACTTTGAACTAACGAAAAGCTATAGACGATATAGGCTATTATAAAGTGAGCACTTTTTAAAGCCCACTCATTTGGGATAATAGTCATCAAACATATTTCATATTAACCTCCCAAGTGCGATGTAATATACATACTTCGTTTATTACTTACATGGTAATATTTATTTGAAAAAGTGGTTAAATTATAAAAAATAACTGAAAATTAAAAAAACTTACTAGGGCCTCAAATGAACTGTGAACAGTCTATAGTAGGAAAATCGTGCATTCTGATCTGTGCGTAGGTTTTCTTGGCTTTGATAGGCCACACATTTGCTTGGCATTCCTTCTTGGTAGTGAATATATTTCATCTCTTGAAATTTTTTTTACTGCTCACGTCATTTATAAATTATCACTTACGGTATTTTGAAGATCGCCGTGTCTGAAAACCACTTTGGGGAGAGCCTGAGAGATTTAAACTTCGTGAAGATCGGTCACATATCGATTTCAGTGAGTCCGTAAACGGCTTGGGGAAAAAAAGTTTATCTATAAGTTTGCTTTGCCATTAATCCACGTGGTCTGTGCTAGTGATACCAAACTTGGTATATCGTATCGTAAATCGAAATTAAAGTGACCAAATAACTATAGCCATGGATTTCCTTGAACACTTACACATCTTCTCGTCCCGTAATCTTTTCCGGAGTTTTAGATGTAACACTTTAAGAAATTAATCAAATTAATGTCCCACGTATTTCATTCTTGCCTTATGCAATGCTGTAGTTCCTGTTACAACCACACTCTAATAAAATTCATCAAAATTACTTCCTATTAAAATTATTTTCTATAAATCATTTTAAACGTTAGAGATGAAGTTAAGTACTACTGTTAGGTCTGAATGATTTTGCCACATTGGCAATTTTTAAATAGGTTGTAGTAATTGGGTCAGAAGAGGAAAAGTTTTCTCATTACTTGCCGGTTTATGAGTTTTATTATTAGCATTGAAAACATTAATGTATATTTACAATAACAACTTCGCAACAAAACCTGCTCATAATTTGGTTCTTAGTAAGGAAACAAACGTTATTTTAAGAGTGTTGACTTACCAACAGATTCGTATGTTTAGCACGGACAAAATTACCGATGATAGTGTATATTTACAAAGCCGTAATTTCAGGAATTGAGAGCCAAATAGCAGTGTAGCACTTAAGCAATCAACAAGGGAAAAAAGGACAAGTTTATTGAAACCTTGAACTTGATTTCACTTTCTTCTCACACAAAAATAATTCGCTTAATTATCTTCACTTACACTAGATGAAAAAAAAAATGAAAGCCAGGATATTAAAAGGATTCACTTTTGCAAACTGACAATCTCTGGGTTGTAAGTGTTTGATCTCCTTTTTTTTTCTTATTGGTGGCAACAAAAAGTTCCTACATTACCTACCTAAAGGAACTTACAAGAAAGCGATGTGCCTTTAAACTCCTCACCTTGAATGATGAACACGTATTTTTGCTCACCCGTTGAACGCAAAAAAATCCGAGGAATTTTTTATGGGGGTTCCCCACGATGTGCGCATCTCTGTACACTCCTGTCTTCCGGAGAAACCAAACATCTGTTGGCGGATGGGGCAAATCCGCACGTGTGCCTGCCCAAGGTCGTCTGGACAACAAGTCACGGGTTCGTTTTCTTACATGTTATCTACTAGCACGAGTAAATGTATTGCTCCATCGCCTTATAGCTATATTTTATTTCTATTAGATTTTACATGAAGTGGCTTGGTACAGAACTGCTTAAATGTGTTGGATACCAAAAAAAAATAAAATTATTTTATATATGTTCTAAACATTCTTCAACTTTTACTCATTGTATAAGATAACATTTTCCTATAATAAAAAAAAATTACACTTTATAGTTTTTGAATGCTTCATGTCATATATTTGTTTTTCTATTTTGCTGCAGCCGTAATAACGAATAATAACTAAGTTGTACAGATTAAAACATTTGCAAAGTAGGCCAATGCCAGGGGTTACTGCGTGACACACATGTAATCACCAAATAACAGTTCATATATATATATTTTTATTTTTAATTTTAATATAAGAAAAAATGCAGAAACGAGGATTTATTAAAACGGGCTCGGAACATCTCTGTGCTCTTCATCCGGCCTTTTCCTTGTAAGAAATGAACATCAATAGCTTATTTTCAGATGCCGCGCGAGAACCGCGATTATGAGCAAGATGTAAATGAGCTTACAGGCATCCTGACAGGAGGTGCGAGGTAACCAAGTTACAATTTTTCAGTGTTCATAAGGTCCACCTCACTTACATCCTTGAAGCTCCCTTGTCAAATTAACTTTATTCTTGACAGCCTTAATAAACTGCTTCCAGGAGTAAAAAGAACGATATCCCGCCTCGCTAAACACTAACTAAACAGGTGAGCGATCCGCATGACAGCATACGGCAACAATAACATCTTCCAAGACAATTTCAATACTGCATTATTACCTTTAAAGATTGATAAAAGTTTGCACTATAGCTGCAGGGGATATAAATAATGTTACTGCACGAGATATTTCAGCTCTTGCATTTACTCTTGACATTAACACTTTTTATTTGGGGGTCACGGTGGCTGAGTGGATAACACGATCGCATCCCACCAAGGCGAACCGGGCTCAATCCCCGGCTGGGCCACTCCCAGATTCTCGCAAGTGGGAATCGTGCCGGACGATGCTGCTGGTCGGCGGGTTTTCTCGGGGATCTCCCGTTTTCCCCTCCTCTTCATTTCAACGCTGTTCCATACCCACCTCGCTTCACCCTCATCATCGGCTCTCAAGAACTCGCTGTTAAGAGCAGCTAAATTGTCTTCACTCACTCAGTTTTTATCGCCTGATTCTAACGATTTTACCATTTTTTTAAATTGGTAAAATTATTATGGTAAAATTAAAATGATATATTATATATTAAATTATTATATTATTATATTAAAATATTATATATTAAATTATTATATTATTATATTAAAATATTATATATTAAGTTATATATTAAATTATTATATTAAAATGGTAAATTTTATTAAAATTATTCTAACGATTTAACTATTTTATTTAAAGGCATTTCACTTTACAGTGAGCAATTTCGAAATCAACCGATGAAAAAAAATAATTGCTCATAACTATTTAGTTTGCAGCTTGTACCGAGAACTCTAACGTCGCACGTCAGAAAAATGACATCACTGACAGCAACGTGTCGGAACTCCTGTCGCCAACCAACGCTCAGTAGTTTACTTGACAGCCAGCAGCCAGGCCAGTAAGGAATCTTCCGCAGCACGCAGTAGCAAATCAGATACGAAACCCTCGCGCAGCCAATCAACGAATGGGTACGCTCACGTCAAAGGAACCACCAAACTATTTAATTTCTGTATACTTAGCTTTTCTGTGCCTATGGGTTGTCCGTGTAAGAGTAGTGGAAAAATGATGCCCTTTAAACTTAACACCCACGCCGCAAAATCAAAATATTATTGAAACGAAATAAGTTTTAAAATAGAGACACCAAATAAATTTATTGATAAAAGATTTTTTGCATTGCTTAAGGGATGATTATATGTAAATGAATCCATACGTCACCAACTTAGCAATGCTCACTGGGGATCATTTGAAGGACGAAGAAACTTAGCAAATTTCACACTAGAATTTTTATTTCGTCACACCTTTCAATTACATGAGGCACTTAAGATGTGAAATGGCATATTTCTCCATAACTGGTACACCTGCATAATATCGTGTAGCCCCCCCCCCCTCCTCACTGAGCCCGCAGAATTGCCGCAAGATGACGTGGCATGGACTCGACTAGTGTCTGAAGGTATGCAGTGGGCAATTCGCACCATGAATCCTGCAGGGCAGTCCACAAATCCAATCTGCGCCAATTTGAGAAAGGGTTGCACGTCTGTCACGTTTAATGATTCCCGTCAGTCGTCGTTTTTCCCGTTCTACACGATCTTTTTCCGGCCGTAGCGATGTCGGAGAGGTGATGTTTTACCGGATTCCCGATATTCACGGTACACTCGTGAAATGGTCGTACGCGAACATCCAAATTTGATCGCTACCTCGGAGATGCTATGTCCCATCTCTCGTGCGCCGACTATAACACCACGTTCAAACTCACTTAAATCTTGATAACCAACCATTGTAGCAGCAGTAACCGATCTAGCAGCCGACCGCATCGCGTTACCCTGATTGGTTCCATACCTCTGTTATTTGGATACGCACGCCTATACCAGTTTTTTTGGCTCTTCAGTGTAATTCATACCTGATGTTCTGACTGTTGGAAAGCAATTTAATTTGGCATCATACTTATTTTAATGGATAGTTAACCACAATACTAGTGACATAATTTATTTTAATCCTTCGGAGTGGAGTGGAGAGATTTGGAGCGCTCTTAAAAACGAGGTCTTGAGAGCCGATGAAGGTGAAGTGAGGTGAGTATAGAGCAGCTCCGGATGGCAAGGGCGGGGAAACGGGAGAAAACTATTCCTATGTGTGATAATTCGGGAGCGACTCCGCCGGGAATCGGACCCAATTCGCATAAATGGGAGGCGAGTAGTCTAACTACAGCATCTGCGCGGCCCCGTGATCCCCTCGGAATTGGTTTGGACGATCATACTTTATCCATTGCAGGATGACAGTTTGTATTATACCGTTTGTCCGTGCACTTGGAATAAGATATTGGGTGTGTTGCCAAGTGTCATGAGCAGTCAGTTCTTACACTCATGCCCTTTCGCTTTCACTTTATAAACATAATCGAGCGAGGTGGTGCAGTGGTAAAAACATCGGACTCACATTCGGGAGAACCCTGGTTCCATTCTCGGTCCGGCCATTCTGGCTCAGGTTTTCCATGGTTTTACGAAATTTCTCCAGACGAATGTTGGGATGGTTCCTTATTAAGGGTATTGACAAATTTCTTCCCCATGTATGGATGTATAGTGTTCCTCTACTTAGGCGATTTATCACTCTTCGGGGGCATTCAAAACAACAATCAAATAAATACATAATTTATTTTATTTTTTCGTTTGTGTAAAGTACAGAATTATTTATAGTAGTGTTAAAATATATTAACTATTAATAATTTGTTTTTTTATTGTAATGCCTTCCGCATTCATATTTTTCGATACGAGATAACACTTCAATCTGACCCGCCACATCCACCATATTTCACAAAATTGGTTGCTGAATATGTGTTATACCCCCAAAAAACCACAAATAAAAATATTTCCCAGTTGCATGCACATAACGTCTTGCACACACAATGTTTTAATATACACTCATTTGAAGTTGAACTAGATGCACCTACCGTGTTGGCGAAACGGTGCTGTGGTCGCCCAGTTGAATGGAATAGCGCCCAGCCACGCATGACTGGGATGTCGTCAGACTTCATAATGACCGGCAGAGTAACAGCCGATCACATAATGGAGAAGAAACACGATCTCAATTCATTTTATCGTAGCCAAATCGTTGAGGCGAGGTGTATGGGGCACTCCGTCTCCGACGTCGGGCAAGCACTGGGATATTTACGGGCCACCGTTTCAAGAGTGTGAGTTCATGGATTCGGCCGTGGCATACAACGTATCGGTGACCCGGGTCACCGTCGGCTAGCTTGGTTGTGGCAACAGCGGTTGGACAGGCTACAGTGTAGCAGATCACTCGCCAATTCAGTACTGGACCAAAACAACCTGTGAGCAACTATACCATCCAGAACCATTCCCTCGCTATGTGGTATATGCAGAAACCGCCGCCTCACTACGGTACTTCTGCTCACCACACGTCACAAGACTCACCTATTAACATGGGCGCTAGAACACCAACATTGGACCCTGGCCACTTGGTACAAAGTTGCCTGTACGGATGAGTTGAGGTACACGTTGGTACACACCGATGACAGGGTACAAGTGTGTCGCCAAGTACATGAAGCGATGGATCCCTCGTGTCAGCAGGGCACTGTTGAGGCCAGTGGTAGTTGTATTCTCGTATGGGGACTGTTTACGTGACACGAAATGTGTCCCCTGGTACGCGTTCTATCGTCTCTCACCGGTGAACGACACGAGGGCCTGCTGGAAGAACACGTGCACTCACGTCTGCACTCACAGCATTTTTCAGAGCCCTGCACATACAGCAAGACAATGCACCAACCCACCGCTCTTGGATTGGCATCGAGTGGTATGATGAACACTCCACAGACTTGAGGTTGCTTACCTAGTCCTCGAGGTCACCCACTCCAATTCTATCGAACACAACTGGGACACTGTTGAGAGGGTTGCGAGCACCGTGGATCATTCTCCCAACCGCCCTCGGCGCAGTTTTGGGAGACTGTGCTGCGGTCCTGGATCAGTATGGCTACTGACCACTTCCGGTACGTTGTAGAGTACATTCTCGCAGCATCACCGCCGTCATCAGTGCAAAAGCGAGTGTTACACGTTACTAGGCAGGTATATATAATTCAACTGCTCATGTATGTGTTCGAGAGCATTAAAGGACGCATCTAATAATCAAAATTAATATTCACTGACCCCTTCGACTGGACGAATTACAATTCACATACGCCAATTAGGTCACGCTATTAACGTTATAAATATATTTATATATCAAACATTATAATTTATATTAATTTATCCTTCTTTAGTAACCGCGATGCCGACGACACGTTAAAACCTACCTGTATATCTAGTGTAGCATACTCATGGTATCTTCAAACTAGAAATATATCCTTTCATAAATCACCCCTACATATAACATGTTTGTTTCCCATGTAAATTATAAATCACAAGCGTTTTATACTTCTGTTAACATAAACGTATATTTATTTGGTATGTTCATAACATCTACTTAATAAAAATTTCCTGTGAAGAAATTTACTAAAATGAGGTTTTTTTTTATATTATCTGTAAAATTAAATTTTCTTGCTGCATAATTCACGTTGTTTGGGAATGCAATGCTGGAACACGTTCCATTGTTATGTATTGTAGCTCCACTAGAGGGTGGCATGTATATGCACGTACCAACTGTAAGGTTGTCCCAAATTCAATCGCTAACTGCAACTTGGAAAAAGGCAAAAAAAATCAGCAGGGGGTCTTCGACACAATTGCATCTCGGTTCTGGTAACTTTAAAAAAAGACAAAATCTCGAACATGGCTCATGTGGAAAATTGGGCGTCGATTAATATGAGTTTGCCAAAAGGGAAAAATGCATGGGTTTGAAAAATATACTTTTATATTGCGCTATTCATTGCACACAAAATCTTAGACCATCCAATCATAATGCAAGTTTATATACACACACATGTAATGCAAAATATATATAAATTATTTCTATTTATAATGAGCCGGGNGGGGGGGGGGCGCAGTGGTAACTAATTAGACTCGCATTTGGGAGGACCCGGGTTCGATTCCTGCTCCATTCGCCCTGATTTAGGACCTCCATGTTATCCCGCAATCACTCCAGGTGAATGCTGGGATGGGTCCTTAACAAAGGCCGTGGCCGCTTACTTCCCATTCCTTCCCCAATCCTTCTTCCCTGAACAACTTGCTCGGTCTCTAATGACGTCGCTGTCGACGAGACGTTAAGCCGAACTTCCTATACCTATATATTTTTGTTTATATAATTAACACTTTTATACCATTAAAATATTGTATTATCTAATAAAGGACAATTTTTATAGAAAAATGCAGATTACAGTGTTTTAGTTTTGGCGTCCATCAAAAATCAAACCAAATTATTTACATTCCGTACCAATAGTAAAGATTTTACAAGAAAATTTAAAATTCCTACCAAATTTGCAAACCCAGAATTTTCTTTTTTCCTGAATCATAATTGTCCTACACACTTTAGTCAAAGTGCCTCTTCTTGCATCACGAAGGGTTTTCATTGAAACAGTTTGTCGCGTGCCAGTTTAGGGATTATAGCACGACATTGGCTCACAACCATCCCCCCCTCACCCCCCCCC
>NQII01000988.1:240370-278999 GCA_002778355.1 Clitarchus hookeri | reverse complement strand
GAGCAGAGAGTAAGTCAGTACAACAGTTACAAAGGCCGGGATATCGGAACCCGGCCACGTCCGTCAGCCGCATCATTAAGAGGTCAGTCATATCGGGACAGTTGATCATCACCGAGCCAAGGGAAGAGTTGCGGGAAGAAATCGCGAGTACGAGTCCGAACAGCAGCCCAGGGAGAATCAGCACCGGCGGGCTGGCTTCCACGGCCTACCACTTCGCTGGAACTCATTCCCAGATGACAGCCTACCCACACTCACCGCTGAGTTAAGTATAGAATTCGTCGTCCAAAGAAGCCCCACTCAACCACGAATTCGCCCCGTGAATACGAGTAAACAAACTATGACAGTACCGCACCTCGAAAGTTTTGATGTTGTGTATTTGTGAATATATACGAGACAATATATTCGTACTTCAAAATACAACAGTGATAGTCTACCTCATTATAATACCCGCAACCTCCAAGCACTTTTTAGTCGGTGCCTGGAGGACATTAACTCTGACCAGATAAGCCACCATGTCCTCGACAGTGGCGGTACCTGCGTCAAGTTGTTATCTACTTACCTGAGGCACTGCGCGCCATTCTTACATGAGACGATCTGCCTCGATACCACCCTAAGTCAGGGTGTTTAAAGCTACTCCTTACACCCCACGGAACTTCCAGAACCTCCAGCAATATAGTAGTGGTATGCCAATTCGTTACAACACACGAAAGCAATATAAAAGCAAACTTCTAATTTGCGCTCAGGCGCACTACAAAAGAAGAAACAGTATTTCTTGTTATCCGCGTTGGTTTCTTGCGCAGGTGACGTTGGCTATCGTTGGAAAGGGGGGAGGGGGACGTTGGTGACGTCACATGACGGTGGCAGTTTGGGCGCCGGCAGCTCAGTATGTTAACAGACGTCAAACGCGTCGCACGTGAGTGCCAGGCTATCCTGGAAAACGTTCCAACATACGCTCTCAAGTGACGAAGCACATTTTCATTTATCAGGATTTGTCAACAAACAGAATTGTCTATATTGGGCAGAAAATAATCCTCGGCAACTTCATGAGTGACCTCTCCATAGCCAACGTGTCACTGTTTGGTGTGCTGTAGCAGACTTTGGACTAATAGGCCCGTATTTTGTTGAGGAGGAAGGACGAACAGTTACAGTAACGTCTCATCGTTACGTAGAGATGCTACACAACTTCCTGGAGCCGAAACTGAATGAACGTGGAAATCCTGCTGTATGGTTTCAACAGGATGGTGCCACCGCTCACACAGCAAGAGAATCTACGGCAGTTCCAAGACAAATGTTTCCAGGGCGTTTAATCTCACTGCGAGGCGACATCCCGTGGCCAGCTCGTTCACCCGATCTTACCGCCTGTGACTTCTTTCTCTGGGGCTACTTGAAGAGTAGAGTCTACAAAAACAAACCGATGACAATCGATGAACTCAAAGCTGCTATCCGACACGAAATCGCGGAAATTCCACAAGAGATGACGAGGAGAGTAATGCGTAATTTCAGAGTGAGGCTTCAGACATGTATAGACAGTGACAGTCGGCATTTGAGCGAGATTATGTTTAAAAATTAAGTGAAAATTAAAAAAGATTATCTTTAAAAATCAAGTGACAATTAAAAAAAAATTTAATCAAACTAAATGGTAAACATAATTCTTTTAGATGGTTTAATAAAATTTTAACTAGAATCGTTTGTGAATTTTTTATTAACCTTTTAAATTCGGGAGTTATTTCTGCCGCAAATTATAGCATGATATTATGCCTAAAACAAAAATTAATTAATGAAAAAATGCATATTTTTACGAATGTTTCAGTAAACTGCTTTGTAGAATAGTTATTGCAAGTACAATACACATTCGTTTATTCCAGCAACCTCACCCGGGTATGTAATTAACATCAAAATCAGCAAAATTTATGTTGAGATTATTTGGAATTTTGTATTTGGTAATATGTCAGCTTCAAAGTTAGCGAAATGCAAAACGCAAAAATTACAAAAATACGTAATCGATTTTGCAGACAAAATCGGGTTACTTGACCATTTTGTTAACAAAATTTGTCAATAATTGGCCAAGCGTGCAGACAGCGTTACGAAAATTTGGCACGTAACTCGTTACAAAAACACGAAACCAAAACAAAACACTCGTGCCCTCGCCGTAATTTGAACCCGGTACCCCTCGCGCTAAAGACGAGCGTACAACCCACTAACTACAGGTGTCGGCGATCCACGGCATCAAAACACTAAAGGAAAATACATTTCAGGAAGCCTTATTAGTAATAAATTAAAGTTAACAACGGAAATGTGCATTTCTGAACCCCAACTACTGTATTTAGACTACTTGGATTCGAATTCAGGAAATATACATTGTGAAATAATTGCTGTCAATATGGTACACATAATATTACAACTAGTGAACATTTAATGCAAGTCCAACAACGCCAATGGAACACAAAGGAAAAAATTGTGAATTTACATGCTCCATGTAAATATTTACCAGATAACGCAACAGCCATTTTGTCTTTTCTTCGTAATCATAAACATTCACAACATGTCAGTGCCTTATCTTGCTCCTTGCACAAACACGATAGAACACGCATATACACTAAAGCAAGATTGCATTATAATTTAAGTTACTGTCCTCGGAGTTCACCATTTTATCAGCTCTTACTTAAGACACTCGTAATCAGTTTTGCCCTTTCAGTGAAAGAAACACACTTTTTTAGTTGGTGAAATATTTCGGCAAAAATTCACTGATTCAACAGCGGAAGCCTCAAAAACGACCATTGTCTCAGTCGTTGGTGCTGTGACTAATTGTAGTAGTGAAATTTTCGCTGATTCGGATTTAGAGTGTAATTTACTTTATTTAGAGTGTAATAGTGGAATTTACTTTATGTACATATACTCAAGCATTCAGTTGGGTGCTGAAGACCACAAAGCCAGCGGGTAGAATAGCGTGTTAGTTGGTGCGCCTTATAAAATATATGTATAATGTGAAAGGTATAAAGCAAATAGAGAATTCTGTAACAAACTGTTTGTCACGAATATTTGGCGGGAACGAATTGGTTTGTAGTTAGGGATCCTCAGGTTCTAGTAATGCACGAGATAAAGGAACATGAAAAGGCTGCCACATTGCAAGAGTTTCTACAGGCGTACCTTAAAATAAAAAAATCACCAAGCAACAGATTCCGAGTGGAAACACCTAAGATCAAATATACAGAGTGGAATACGTAGTCTTTATGAAATCATTAAATGTTTTAATTGAGCATGTGGACCCTAAGTGTGAAGTGCGACAGGGCTTACAGATATGCATTTAGTTGAAACAAAACAAATGCAGATTGTGAAATGTTAGTATGGTAGATAATAAAATTGGAAACGAAAGAGGAAGTTAAAAACTAGGACACAAGGGCGATGCTATTTCCAAATAGCAAGATAAGTGAATAAACTTTGGTAGTTTGGGCCAGTCACGTCTAGATAAAAGTAATACAATTTAAGCAAGATCAGTGTAAAACAAATCGCACACAACATAATATCCTTTGTACAAGGACATTTCACACTTTAAAACACCAATACTATTGATAAAAAAACTTAGGAAACATTTCAGTACAATGCTTACCAACAAATATCTCGTATCTCTGTTACGAATGATCTTTAAAGTCATTCATACATGAAAGTGGCTATGGGCGTAGCTAAATAATGAGTCATGATTAGGTAGAGCACAACAGTATAAGATATAGTTGATTGACGTAAAGATTATACAGTACAATATCTATTTGCGTGACTATTGATCGGGGGAGCTTAAATTAAAAACCACGAAGATATTTAATTATATTAAGTGTTATTATGCCATTACTATTACAATCTAATTGGAAAGTCCCCACCTTGTTCATGTTGCCGGAGGCTGATTCTAGGAGGCGGTTAACGACGGCCGGACACACCCATCTTCAGTGATCTTCTCTCTGGTCGGGTCGACGACAAAATACGCCGCTCCCGGTGTTACGCTGGCCTATATCGGGCGCGTTGTTTAATATTTTCGGCCCAGTTTACTGGCCGGTGGAGCGGATTTATGCAACTGTCTTTCGCAAGGTGTTGTTGCAATAACGCTCGTGTCCTGGTGCCATGTTTGAAGGTGTGATCAGGCAGGCCGTTCAGCTAAGGCCTGATCCCATCATAACATTTTGTAGACTGAAAATAAAACATCTTACCATAAACACAACATAGCATTTACACTTTGGAAGACACAGAAATAATTAAATCATAAATTAACACAACAACAGTTTAATGAAAATAACTTTTGCAGAAGACATAATAAAATTATGCTATCTGATAATGAAAGACAAACATGGCTGCTAATTAAAATAATCAATCTTTAGGGCGTATTTTTCCACCTCTCATAAGGACTCTCATTAGCCACGCAGAAAAGTTTGATGCCTCGATATCATGATTTTCTTGAAAGGTGCGNCACCTCTCATAAGGACTCTCATTAGCCACGCAGAAAAGTTTGATGCCTCGATATCATGATTTTCTTGAAAGGTGCGAAATCTAGAGATTTAAAATAGCCTTAGCTATTTTGTGAAACGGCAGAGCATTTGTATATCCTCATCACAATTTCCTCTGGGATTAAATGTATTGCATTTAATGATGAATACATTTCAATGAAATTTCAAGACTGCCAAACAAAGCCAAGAGTTCAATTAAGTTGAAACGGCAAATTAATAAAGAGGTAGGTNCACCTCTCATAAGGACTCTCATTAGCCACGCAGAAAAGTTTGATGCCTCGATATCATGATTTTCTTGAAAGGTGCGGAATCTAGAGATTTAAAATAGCCTTAGCTATTTTGTGAAACGGCAGAGCATTTGTATATCCTCATCACAATTTCCTCTGGGATTAAATGTATTGCATTTAATGATGAATACATTTAAATGAAATTTCAAGACTGCCAAACAAAGCCAAGAGTTCAATTAAGTTGAAACGGCAAATTAATAAAGAGGTAGGTANAATGAAATTTCAAGACTGCCAAACAAAGCCAAGAGTTCAATTAAGTTGAAACGGCAAATTAATAAAGAGGTAGGTAGTGTGACAGGCCTCACTCGTCCGAAGGACGGCTGGACTAATAGCATCTTCCCAGGCGCCAGCGTCTACTTCTTTCTTGGTGTCACGAAAAAATAATTCAATGAACGTTTGAGAGCTTCTTCATGATTGCTCACGTTCAAATAGGCCTCTACTACCTCTTGGATTGCTGCAAATATTTATGATGGCGCAGTATTTCAACAACACAAAACTATTTTCTCGGAGCCCTAACTTACGATGACCATTTGCTGCGGTGATACATCCAAGAGTTATCACTAATAGCACGGCTATCAAGGAAGTTCAAATCCCGGAAGTTATTCATTAAAATAAATAGTACACGTTAGTAAAAATTATGTTAATATGCAACTTTAAATGTGGTTTAAATTCCTCCTTGTTATTAACTGGCTTGTGTTGAACAAGTATATTACATATATTCTTCAATGCAAATAGCTTCAAATTAAAACAAAACAGTGTAATAAACACTAGTTATTAACACAAGATTAAAATATTTTTGAAATGAAGCCAAAAAAATTCAATATATTTATTTGACAGGTAGATCCTGGCCTACCTTCCATACTTACTTCGGGGCCGTACATAATTCTTTTCATATCATAACAAATTAGAAAATATTTACTTTGAAGAGAAATTAAAATGTAATTGCTGTAATAGAACTGTTACATAAGTATCGAAAGGTTTTTTTTTTTTACCACTGACTTCGAGACCCGTTATTTACCACTACTGTCATGGAATATTTTCTTGGAGGACATTTAGGGCAAGATAAAACATTTATAATACATCAAACATTCGCGGTAACTTCCCATTTTACTGAATCCCTGCTAAAGTTATACTTTTGTGTACCGATTACGTATCCGTCTGCTAAACGTAAACAATAACACAAGCATGTGACAGTAGTATAATTATCTTCGCTCGGGGCTATGTATTTTAAATGGGGCAAAACCAGTACCCNCTAAACGTAAACAATAACACAAGCATGTGACAGTAGTATAATTATCTTCGCTCGGGGCTATGTATTTTAAATGGGGCAAAACCAGTACCCGGCAAAGGCAACAGGTGCCGGCCAGACACCATGTTGTGACGTCAATAAGTGCCACGATTCATATTTTGAGAGCCAGCAAGTTATGTCGTCAATACTTCCTGCTGCATCGATGGGTACTGATTCCACATACAATTAAGACGGGATATTTAATGCTAATGACGGAATGAGAGACCTACGAGGTATGTTAGAGTCTCTATGCGTTGAATGTACACTTGCAAGACGTTCGCGTGAAGTCGACAAACTTAAAATTAAACGGTTGTCGGGTCTAAATACTGACGATGACTGTGCGACTCCTACAAAGAAAAGTGAACTTGATATTGAGGATGAAACAGGAGGTGAAGACGATCATGAGGACAGCATTGATAATGACTACGACGACAGTGTTGATGATGTATTTAATGCCGATTTTCTCGACGTTCCCACATATTTCACCAACGAGTTTCCTTCGATGGTGTGAAGAGGGCAGAAGGTGTCAAGAACGTTGGTTACATATTTCCCAAAAATCCGAATGAGGTTGTTTATAGACTCATTGCAACAAGATGGGGATCCCTCACACGATGTTGAGATTTCTTCAACCATCGATGAACTGAAGGATTGGTGTTACATCAGATGATATTGATGGCTACTATATATGATCTCCAAACATCTGAGAAATGTAAAGATCAAATGCACAAATTATTTAGAGAAATTGAATATAAATAATAAGTAATTAAATTAAATTTATGAATACATAATACTGCCTATTTAATTTATTTTGCAGTCCCTTCTGTTTCTTTCAAAGATTTATTAATTCAGTGGTGTAAACAATTGATTTCAAAAGTTGGTTGTAGATAGAATTTATTAGTGTGAGCAGGAGGAGGGCTATGGTTAGATCTGAAGTATTATGCCTTACTCGGGTCGTTTAAAATCCACTGAATTCTATATGGTGAACGAATGAAATGATGAACGCTTTTAAAGGAATTTCTTTTTTAAGAATGTTTCGCAACTAGTTGGTAGGCCTGGTAATTTGGCTCGGTAAGTTGATATGGTCAGTTCTGGTTAAAATGTTTTACGAAGAATTTGCGAATATTTTGTGTGAAGAGGTGAAGAGGTTAACTACGAGACTCTTAAAAAAGATTTCTTTCCTGATTTTCCACCATCGTTTGTTTGTATAGAGGGGTGGTATGGAAGATTGGACATGTTGGTTGGTCTAGCCAGTTGGCAGAGACTGGTATTGTCAGGAGTTAGTCTTGGGCTCAGTCTTGTTAGGAACCTTTCGTATGTGGAATTAGTCTTGGGCGGAGTCAGTCGTTGGCTAGTGTGGTTAGTCGGTATATTGTTGTGACCAGTTAGTAAAGGCCAATTGCATGAACTGTAATTTTTCTGGATTTTTCGAGTTAAATGTAATTGGGGTCAAGGTCAAGGTCGACAACAATCAACAATGTGGCTAAATCGACAGCTCCTCTGGCAGCGTAATCGACCATTAATTAACTAGCGTTACGTAGTTTATGACAAAGGAAGCGAATGAAAAACGAAAAAACCAATATGGTGGTGGAGTTCATTCGACAGAATGAGCAAGGGTTTGAGGGGGCAGGGAAAGTAATGATATTAGAATGGGAAACATTGGTGGCGGGTCGAACGAGTATGAGTAATCAACAAATGAAAAACATTTTTGAGNTGAGAAACATTTGCGAGGGTCAGTCGTCTGCTGGATGTGATGCTAAATGAACCTCTAGAAATGTAAATTTTAAATTTTTTTTAAATAATTTTAAATACATTTGATATAATTTCTATAAGTTTTATATATTTTATACATGTTTTAAAACATTTTGAGGATTTATTAGAATTGTTTAGGAATTTTTAGAATTTTTTTTATGTTAAAGGTTTTTCAACATCATGGGGTTAAGGTCAAAGGTCAAGGGTCAAGTTCGAGGTTACTTGGTTTCAATATGGTAGGTGGATGACGTCATAACATGAGGGCTTGTTGGCTCTCGTATTATTAATAATTTTTACAAATAATTTAATAATTCTGTGCAATTTTTATAATGTTTGGGATTTCTTGGAATTTAATTGGGTTCACGGTCATTTAAGGTCGTGTGCATGCGGTCAAGGTCAATGTCAGGGGTCAAGATCATTGACATCTAACATGGATGACGCTATGGACTCTGGCTGACCTGGCTTAGTCGATCTACCTGTCATCAACTCCCGGACCTCCTGCATGTACTTCTGTAAGTAATTTATTAAAATAATTTTTTTACGGTTTTCTATTTTTTAGAATTTGTCATTATTTTTAGGGTAAAAATTTTCATTTTTGGGATTTTATTATAAAAAGTTAGGGAATTTTTTAATTTTTTTTTGTTGAAGGTTACCCAAGGTCTCGGGAATGGGGTCAAGTTCATTGGTCAAGGTTGAGGTCACCTAGATGCAATATGGTCGCCAACCGACTGGAATGACAGAGCATGAACGGCGCCTACACCTGTGCCCCGTGACCTTGTGCCTGACTCCGCCAAATCATTCTACTAACGTACATTATTGAATATTAATATGATTTTCTCTTCAACTAAATTGATGATGGTTGCATAATCGGTCATAGCTTTATGGAGAATTTGGAGCATTTGAAGTTTTGGGTGTATTAAGACAGGCAGGTTTAACTATAAATCCGGGAAATGTCACCTAGGCCCGACAGTTTGTAAATGATTTAGAATTTGTAATTTCCAACGAACTGTTGATGTTGGACCCGTAGAAAATTAAGAGGGTTGTAAACTTTTTCCCAACTCCTAAGAATTTGAGAGATGTTAAAAGTTTGCTGGAAATTGTTGGTTTTTACTCGAGATTTATTTTGGATTTCGGCCTATTCGGGCCGAATTTTTTAATGCATTTAAAAGGAAGGGAATTTAATTCGTGTAGGGGAAATAAAAGGAAATGCTTTCAAAATTCTTAAAGAAATAATTTTTGTCCTCCACCCCTCCTCATCCATCGGTTTCCAATTGCCGGATTTCGGAAAACCATTTACAAGTGGATGTATGTTCAAAAGCATTAGGATAAGTTCTGCGTCAGGAGACTGTAGGAAGTTTTGTCCCGATTGCTCACGCCAGTAGATCGCTAACTGTATGAGAAAACAAACTATAAAGTATACTAAAAATAGGTTTTAGCCGCGATACGTGGCTTGGAAAAATTTACGAACTATCCAAAAGGGTATAATTTCTTTATGTCCAGATAATCAAGCTTTAAGGTGATGGATTCCCTGGTAGCCGGCAGGTAGAATTGGGAAGTGTCGCACCTGTTGGTGGACATTAGAGACAAAGCTTCATATTTCTCTTGTCAGTTCAGCTTTCCGACGAAAGATGGCGATACCAGCGACAAATACTAGTAACTAAACACAATCGCTATTAATTTCAATGCACGTGTCTGTTTTCCAGGTAACCTAGTCCCGTTGTGAAAGACGTCTTGGGTATGTTAGGTTGGAAGGGGACAGCGTAGAGCTAAGAGCCTACCAATCCTCCTGCAATGACACACAACACGATGGCCTTCGCCGCACCTTCCCCGCTCTGCTGTTATCAACCGTAGCTACATGAGACACAGGCCTTTCTTATGAATCCCTTGGACCTGCTTTTGCTTCCTTCCGGAACTGTCACAAGAAATAATTTTTAAGAAGTAATGCTATAAAAATAACGGTGCACTTCACGAACGAAATATTAATTTCTAGTACACTTGAAACATTGAAGTAGACCTGAATGTTATATTTCTATTGAGTTGACATTATTAAACCATAATTTAGTACATTCTTTTACGCCATGGATCTCCCGCATTAAAATAACCAAAGTGTAAAAATTCTGCCAGTTTATAATAATTGGGTACATAAATTCAAATGGCACTATTGTTGTTCTCATATTCTACACTGGCTAAAATAATTTGTACTTTATTTTGGCTGTGTGGTCAGGACGGAGAATTGACACACCCAACGCTGTGTTGCCTAAAATTTATAACGTTATAACCTAGTGATCTTAAACTTATATGAAACAAATGTTACCAGTTTTTAAATCTTTCTCCACATAACTGTGCTAAATAGATATAAACTGCATTTTTTGCAAGCAAGGCCTTTTTTTTCAGTTTGAATTGTAAGGGATTGTGTGTATTTAATATGTATGTAAACATTACATATACGGCGTGTATATGTAATGTATCCCACAGAGCAAGAATCTGTATTTTGCAACAAATGTTTCAGCTTCAAATACACATTTTTTTACTGTGTGTATACTGCACATATCTTAGACATTGGCCGTGTTTGAAACCGATACAAGCTCACTATTTAGGTTACTATATTGACCACATGACCAAGTTCAAGCCCTTAATATTTGAGGATATAGTGCAAAATTTTGCTGAAATTTTCAAATAGCTCGTAGTGTCGTATTATGTTGTTTATTTACGCAATATATATTTAGTGCGTTTCGGTTGAATTCCAATCAAGCGCATTTTAACAATAGAAATTACGGGATCCCAGTGTTATTTTGTGCGCAAGTAATAGGTTTTTGGAAAATAAGGTTGTTAAAGCATATTTGCTAAACCGAAAAATACGAGTAGATATAGTTTTAAATAAAATGTCAAGTACAGAAAGCGACGAAGAAATGAAAATATTAATTTTGTCTACGAAAAAATACTACTATATAATCACAAGCCTGTAGTTTTCAACTTAGTCGCATGTAGTTCTATGACGTTCGAGTTTATCCACCTTAAATTCCTAAAGCCTTAATCGCCAAACTTACTGATTGGAACACGCCTTTTGTCATTCAAACCATACGATTGGCCCGCCCGTATTGTTTGTGTTTGATAACGCAATGTGATACCAGATTATTATCTAAAAGAACATACAATTATTATGGTAATTTGTTATCTTTATAATAATTGATTAATGTATACTGTTAAAACTTTTAAATAATATGGATTGTAATAAGTATTCGGAGAATAAGTCATTTCATTTCACTATTTCATATATCTTTAATTAACTTCTATCTTTCCGTTACAGGACCACATGATGTAGTAATCGTATCACTCGCCTTCCACCAGGGAGATCCGAACCACGGATTTTCGCACGTGGAAAATCTGGCAGATGTTGCCGTTGCCCGGTGGGTTTTCCCGCGGTAATCCCTTTTCCCCCCGCGAAGTATTATCAATATGTTGGAAGACTACGGCCAAAGTAACTCATGCAATAGTTTTGCAACCAAAGTTACGTTACAAGTGGGAAGGAGTAACCAAATTTCGAACCGAAATTCGTTGCATAACATATATTAGTTACATTTGTGACTGAGGCCGTGTTCCAATTTGTTTGGAAGTATTTCGCGTTTCATATTTTGTAAGGTTTCAGATGTAATACATCGACATTCGTCTGTTGAGAATGTAATGCTGCTATTTGTCTTCACATTATATATAAGCATAAAAGCATAAGTATAAAGTTAAAAATCCAGGAATCCTTTTAAAATGTATAGTTTGGTATAAACATTTTACGGGATTGTTTCGTTTGAAATTAGGAAATCTAAAATAAGTAACATGTTAAAAATATTAATGAAAAATGTGAATAAAGTGTACTTTACATAGGCATATAGCAACTTTCTTCATAAGGACTGTGATACGCGTTAATTGAAAAAAATATATATATATTTAAATGTACGAAAGATGAGTAATTTGGGGAGCAAGTTGTGTCATTTGTGTAGCAAGATGGGTAATTTGTGGAGTAAAATGGGTCATTTGTGGAGCCAAATGGGTCGTTTGTGGAGCCAAATGGGTCGTTTGTGGAGCAAAATGGGTCATATTTGGAACAAGGAGGGTCATTTGTGAAGCAAGATGGTGTCATATCTGCGGCAAGATTGGTCATTTCTGGAGCAAGATGGGTCGTTTGTGCAGCAATATGGGTCATTTTTGGAGCAAATAGGGTCATTGGTGGAGCATGATTTCAAGCTTAGCGAAGAGCTTGTCTGGAAGAAACTGTTGAAGATGTAACAGCACGGTAACGTGAAGAAGAAACTAGATCAAATATGTGGTTGAATGCATACATAGAAATTATTAAATATCACTAATGAAATATGTAAGTACGTATTTAGAGAGCAATAACTAGGCCAAATAGATACGAAAGTTGCTACTGTGGAAGTAACTTTAGTTTTTTTCATGAATATGACTTGAGCATTTGATTGTACAAAGACTACTGAGGAGATTACATATATGGATGTAACTTCTACCACTGCTGTAAAATTACATGGAAAACAGTGTTGCTACTCTGTGGAAAGATCTTCAGCAAAATCTACCAAGCTCGGCGACATGACAAAACCACCTGTACAAAGAGTCCTTTTTGCGCGATGAAACATTCCGAAAATTGTAACACACAGTTTCTGCAAGGTGATCCATTGAAGAACCACATCAAGAACTGCAAGGATTCGTGTTTTGAGAGCCAGCAAGTGATGCAGTCAATACTTCCTGCTGTATCGGTGGTTACTGATTCGTCTGGCGATAGTGATGAGACAATTAGGGCTAAAGACGGAATTAGTGCAGTAGAGTCGTTTTGTATAGAATACAAGAGGGTTATTCGGAAAGTACGGTCCGATTTCTTATAATACATAAACCATCACAGTTTTTTAAAACAACTTTTTTTATTTAATTCCTATGCATAGTTTCCATATTTGTTTCAACATTTGCCATAACGTTCTACAAGCTTTTGTAAGCCTAAGTCATAGACGTCTGCCGCCTGTGAGGATAACCAGTCGTAACTGCTTCTTTCACCTCGTTATCTGTGGCGAAGCGCTTGCCTACCTAAAGGCGTTTGCCCTCGCACCCATGATGCGCGGATCTCTCGGCACGACCACCTCGTGGGGGTGGTAGCAGACCACCTTGTTGAGAAGGGATTCCAAGTATGTCGTGAACCAAGATATAGGACTGCCGATGGACTGCGAAAACCGGATTTGGTGGTCTTAAAACCTGGTTAGGAATCCGCCTATATTCTGGACGGTCAGGTCGTCCAGTGTCGAGGATTAAGATGGTCTTTTGGCAAAAAGCGTTACCGCTACGAGAAGAACCAGGACTTGATAAAGTCCGTGATGGATGAGTTTGGGGTGGCTGGGGTGACCGTACTCCCGATCACTGTCTCGTGGAAGGAGGTGTGGTTTCCCCAGTCTCTCTCTTCTCTTAGGGTGCTTGGTGTTAGTGAGGTTCTTTTGCGGTCTGTGCCTACCCGCACTCTCTTCGGCTCGCTTATGTGTTGGCGATGTTTCTGCTTCTCAACCAAATAGGGTACCCATGTCCCGTCATTGCAGTGGTCTTCGGACATTTCCTTATTTCCTTTGTTTATGTTCAATTGGTAGGATGGTGGGTGGATTGCCGTACCCGGTATTTTCTATATTGTGTGATCTGAGTGTTATGTTTTGTTTTGTTAATTTGTGTTAGTCTGGTGGGCCTTGCATTCGCCAGCCGGTTCGCTGTCCACCAAAGGGACGTGCCTTTCCTCCCCTCGAGGGTCTGAGGGCGTGGGTGACAGCCACAACCTGGGGCCCGCGAGGGCGAGTGATAGCAAGCAGCGCATGGTTGGGGGAGGGGGGGGGTGACCACTCCTATGTGAGGGAGTGCCCCCCACAGTAGGCCTTCGTTACATTGTTGGTAGGTGGTCTCTCTGGGAGCATTTATGTCCTCCTTCTCGTATCTTCAAGAAGTGAGTGATGTCTCTCTTCCTGTTCCTGGCTTCCCCTGATCACTTCTCCTACCGGCTGGTGCCTGCTCGGCCTTGGACCTCTATTAGCATTCTTAGTTGTTATTATTATTAACCTATCCTTTTCCGGCGAATATAAGACTTATTTTTCGACACTCTTCATCTATTGAGTGATGCCAATTGGCCAGAATACCTAAAAACAGCGGAACAAGTGAAAATCTCTCGGCACCAAGTCTGGACTGTACGGTGGGTGGTCAATCTGTTTCCATCCAAAATATCTGATCAGATTTTGGGTGTGAATGGCAGAATGGGGTCTGGCATTGTCATGCAGCAACAAAACTCCAGACGTCAGAAGGCTACGTCGCTTATTGCGTATTGCACGTTGAAGTTTAGTCAAGAGCACAAGCCATTCTTTTCATTTGGTGTTCCTCAGTAAGCAGCCTGGGAACCCAACGAGCGCACAAATTGTGAAATTACAAATTTTCAGAGACAATTTTGTGAAAAGTTGTTTTACCCACATTCGGAAATTCCAATGCTAAAGTTGAAATTGTGAATCGCCGGTCTTCACGAATCTTTTCGCCCACAGCTTTGACCAAATTTTCTGTGATCACTGATGGTCGGCCTGATCGCGGTTCATCATGGACATTTTCCCGTCCGTCCTTGAAAGCTCTCACCCACCTACGCACTTTTCTGTCACTCATCGCATTGCGCCATACACTTGACTTATCTGTCGATGAACTTCCGCTGCTGAAACGTTCCTTGGTGTCAAAAAACCGAATTATTGACCGTATTTCACAGTCGGCACGCTCATAAATTGTTTTAAACATTTTGAACTTACACTGTAAACAGTACACTGCAACAATTCCAATGCAAATGGCGTTATTTGACGAGCAAGGCATGCCGGGAGTCGGTGCGCATGCGCGTTACAATGTTCGCGTAAAATTCGATTAGCTACGGCGATTCGGACCTTACTTTCCGAATAACCCTCTTACACTTGCAAGACTATCGCGTAAAATCGACAAACCTCAAAATAAACGGCTGGCTGCTCTAAATACTGATGTAGACCATGCGGCTCCAAAAAAGAAAAGTAAACTTGATATTGAGTATGAAATAGGAGGTGAAGACGATCATGAGGACAGCATTGATGATTACTGTGATCAGCGATGAAGAAGTATCTGGTGAGAAGGATGATGATTCTCTTTACGTTCCCACGCATTTCAACAAAGAGTTTCCTTCGATAAGCGGTGTTTAGAAGGCAGAAGGCGTCAAGAACGCTTGTTACATATTTTTCTACTGCCCAAATAAACTTGTTGATAGACTCAGATATTTTATTGACCTGCAAAAACGTGGGGATATCTCAGGCATTGTTGCGATATCTTTGATCATAGATTAACTCATGGATCTGGGTTATATGAGATGAGACTGTTGGTTACTATCCAAGATCTACAAACATCTAAGAAATGTAAAGATTGAATATAAAAAATAATAAGAAAGAGGGAATTTATATAATAAGAAAATAAATTAAATTGATGTATACATAGTAATATGTGTTTAGTTTATTATGGAGTCCCTTCTGCTTCTCTTAAAGACTTATTAATTCAGTGATGTAAACAATATATTGCGAGAGCCTGCTTTAGATAAAATTTATGTAAGCTTGTGCAGGAGGAGGTCTATGGTACGATCTGTATATGGCGAACGAATGAAATGAGGGGAATATTTTTGAGAGATGTTTCGTTAGTTGTTGGATGGCCTTTCAATTTGGCTTGTATGGCCCTTTGGTATAATCAGCTGTTGTAAAACTGTTTCGTGAAAATTTTTCTATGATTTTGTGTGAAGAGGTTAGCTACGAGTATCTTATTAGAGACCTTTTCGAGATTGTCCATCGCCATTTGTATAGGTGGGTGGTATGGCCGGTTGGTCTTGTCGGTTGGTCTAGTCAGTTTTGCAGGAACTGGTCTCATCAAGAGCTAGTTTTGGGCTCAGTCAGTCTTGCCAGGAACCAGTTGTGGGTGGAGTCAGTCGTTGGCTAGTATGATAAGTCGATACGGCCCCTTGTTGTGAACAGCTAGTAATGGTCAATTGTATAGATGTGACTTTTCTCGATTTTTCGAGTTCAATATCATTGATGTCAAGGTCAAGGTCGACAACGACCAACAGGGTGACTAAATTTATAGCTCCTCTTGCGGTGAAATCGGTCATTAATACATTAGTGTCACCTTGGTGGTGAAAAATTAAACTATTTACATACAAAAAAACATATATATTGGGTGGAGTGTATTCGGCAGAATGACTTGGTGAGGGGGTAGTAGAGGGGAGTGTTAATACAATAAGAATCATTGGTAGTGGGTCGAACGAGCGTGAGTAAACAACCAATAAATACACTGTTGATGGTGAAATGAACACAAGTAATTTATCAATGAGAAACATTGGTGGAGGAGTGGAGGGGAACCAACCAATTAATCAATGACAAATATTGGCGACTGTCAGTCGTCTGCTGGACGTGGTGCTGAGGAATCTCCGGAAATGTATCTTTTGTATAATTTTAAAATAAATATATTATAATTTTTTATACATTTTTAAAACGTATTAATGTTTTAAAACAATTTGAGGAATTTTAAATTTTTTGGAAATGTATAGAATTTTTTTGTAATTTTTTGTGTTCAATGTTATTTAACGTAATGGGGTCAAGGTCAAAGGTCAATGGTAAAGTTCGAGGTTACTTGGATTCGATATGGAGGTTGGGTAATGTCATAACTTGGCAGCTGGTCGGCTTCAGTCTTCCCGTGCCCTCTAAACCAAAACCATCAAAATTTTATTTTTTTATAAATTTCTCATAATAATGTTTAAAAATAATTTAATACTTCCTAGTAATTCTTATAATTTTTTAGATTTTTGGGAATTTATTTGGGTTCAAGGTCATTTGACGTCATGTGCATGGAGTCAAAATCAAGGTAAGGAGTCATTGACATCTAACATGGCTGACGATATGGACACCGGCTGACCTGGCGATGGTCGGTTGTGCCAGGAGCTTTGACGATCCACTTGTCATCGAACACCGGGCCTCCTACATGTACATCTTAAAAAAAATTGTCATTATTTTTTAATGGTTTTTAATTTTTTTAGAATATTTTTTATTTTTGGGGTTTTTTATAAAATTTTAGGGATTTTTGGAATTCTTTGGGTTCAAGGCTATTCAAAGTCATGGGCATGGGGTTAAGGTCGAGATCGTTGGTCAAGATCGAGATCACCCAGATCTAAAATGGCCGCCGACTGACCGGAATGACAGAGCACGAACGGCGCCTGGCGGCTGTGCCGCCGTGCCCTTGTGCCAGACTGCCCCAAATCATTCTACTTCAGTTTTTATTTTTTCTCGCAGACTTGTTTACGTTGTGTTAATATGATGGCGCTACATAGTGCGTAACCCGAGGAAAGAAGAATTTCAGCAGGACTTCACAAAACTTGGATTTTATTAAAAGCAGACTATACCTACTGCCTCTCATTTGACTAATACAAAAATAATTGAGGCCGATTCTAGTTTTCAATAATTCAAGTATGAAATGTGCAGGGGGCTTTCTTTCTAATTCTCAGTTAACACATACATAGATTTGCCAGCCAGTGTTTTAGTTAATACGCAGTTACAGACAGGACATTTTTTACGGTTCGTTCTAAAAAGAGTTTAATTAAACTTGTATCGGTTATTATTGGCCTACTTTCAAAGATGTCATTATTTTATTGTAATTTGGTTGAGTTACCTTGTAGTTCGGAGAACTGGTCGTGTAATTCGAAATCGACGAATTTATATTCAGTTCAAGTGGTAGGTTACTGCTTACGTAACGGCTCCATTATTGATCAATTCCTACCAAATTAGTATTATTTGGGTAATATCGTCATTTGTGTCGACTTTCATGTATCACGCCGAAATTGTCTCAGTGGACGTTGTCGAATATTTCTTTCTTGTACAAATGCTACAAGCTGACATTACAAGTAGCCTAAAACAAAAAGTGAAATAACTTGCTATATATAATTATTTAAAATTAAAAAGGTTTCGCATACCATGAAGAAAAAATAGCGTATAGCTGAGGTTAAATGCAATTTTTACCAACTAAAATCTAAAAAAAAAAAAAAAAAAAAAAANATATTGAAAAAATTGTATAATCATTCTACCTGCGAATCGATTAAAGAATATTACTTGTCTTAGGACTACGTAGTTATGTTGTCGAAACTCTCAATGAACGTTTAAATACATGAAACTTTTCAGATATACGCAGTGATCCCATACTTTTTTTTTTGTTACTGTAGAAAATATAATTTAGGGAGTCTGCGCAAAATCTAAATGTATGGCAACATATTTAGCAGAAATATTAACCTGTTAAAGTGTAAATTCATACAAAGTGATAACAAGTGCTGTTAATCTAATGTCACAGAAATCGGGCAAAAAGTTCAAATTACCAATACACATATTACGTAATTCTTAGATATGGTTGAAAACTGACTTTTCGTGATGAAGATTATTGATGCAATGCGTACACTATTAGTTTTCGTTACAACTCAATAGTAATTGAAGATATTTTGACAAAATTAGTTTGATTAAATTTCAACCCCGCCATCTTGGATGTTATTTACCTTAGTCACCTACGTTCCACTCCATGCTTTATCATTCCACACCTTGACGTCCACCATCTTAAATTTTCCTGTAAAAAGGGAATGCCTTGAAATGAAAGTAGATAACGGCTTATGTTTACATTGTAGGCAATGCATTATGGTTCTGGAATCAAGACCGTATACCGGGTGGGTGAGAACTCGCAAATACGGAATGCGGCATACGATTCTATGGCAAAATGTAAAGTGAAAATACCTTCACGTAAAATTGCATTTGAGGCTAAGTTTGCATTAAAAGGGCACCGAAGTACTAACATAAACACTGCCATAATCAGTAAATGGCTTGGTTTTTGCTACATGCACTTTATACATGGTATTCATACTCTTATCAAAGGCTAATAATGTGACGGGAGTGAGAAATTTTACAATATCAAATGGACAAATGTATTTGATAGCCAACTTAGATAAAAATTTGTCCTCAGCCTTATTCAAATAATAGGTTTGAATCATAACTTTATCGTCGACTTGATCTTTACACTGCTCATGATCTCTATTATGCACTCTTTGAATGTTTAAGGAATTCATCAATGGATGGAAAATATATCTAGAAAAAAAAACGACTCTGTATAGTTGACAGACATATTAAGGCTAGAATTAATTGCTAATTCATAATACTGGATAGCTTGGTCCTAATATTGATGAGCGTCTTGGAGGAAAGCACTCAAAGCAACCTTAATGACCCGGTCGTATCTCTCTACCGTGTTACTTTCAGACTAGTACTAACTGGTTTCTACTAAATTAATACCCTACGAGAAAGCTAAGTTACACATCTCACTAGAAGTGAAGTTTCAGGCATTGTCCGTAAATATATAAGCAGGGGAACCAAAATACTGAAAGGCAAACTCCGAAAAAATACGCACAACAGAAGAGGAATTTTGATCGCGCAAGGGATACACCAATAAGAACTTTGAGAAGGTATCCACCATGACCAACAAGCTGGTATTCCTTTCTTTTTTTTATCGTGGAAGGTGACCGAAACAAAGGTGCATGTCACCAGCCCCCCCCTTTTTTTCAATAAACTCCGATAGCAATAAAACATTGTATTTTGTTTATGCTCAGTTTTGTGCTAATTTGTGTCGCAAATATTGGAGTTTGTGTTATTCTACACTTTAAAACATTTTCTGGTAAACTTCCTAAACTGTAATGGAAGATTTTAACCTACACATTGTATGGAATTAATATCACATGCCAGACTGCAAATAAAGTAATGTTTAGCGTCGTTACTATACAAGGTTGGGGACTTACCTACGCATTTGATCGTGAGCTAATGTAGGATCGCTACCATGGATGTATAGGAAAATAGTTCACCATTCGCACGTTCTCACTATTTGTATACATTGGTATGGTATTTGTACGAATAACTTATTAGCGTGTAGTTACTGAGATATTAGCATATCGCGGTGGGGGCTGGGGACATGCTAGCCCTCCAATCCCCTCCGATTACAATAACAAAATGGGCACTGAAATAAGTACGTTGGAAGTGCTCAAAAATCATATCTCTCAAATTGGGTGGCATATACACCAAAAATTTCTCTTTATGAGGGCACTAAACCCAAAATAATTCCCTGTACATCATAACCACTGGAATTACCATGTTGAATATCAGCTAAATGACGTTGGCACTTATTATCTTACGATTAAGTGCGCACTTCTGAAATTAACCTTACAAAAATGTTACTGTCACTACCTGCTGGGGGGAGGATCTTACGGTCACCCCGGTGGGGGGAGTGTAGGTTGGTCATTCGAGGTGGCGTGGCAGTACTAGGCTATGGTAGCCGAGACGAACTTACTTACCGGTTTCCGGAAAGGATGGGTGATGCGTCTCTTATAGCCTCTCAACATCCATGGCAACCCAGGGCTTCTCGTGCCACCCCTGATTAAACAGACTGGGCTCTGCCGCCCGTGCCCTATGGGAAACAGTTTTCTAGCGGCTGTTCAGGGGTATCTGCCGTGATGGCTTGGGCCGATAGATAGTACCAAGGCCCGACCACTTGGTGGGGTGTTGGACCTCTTGGCACTCAGGCCACTGGGGCCCAAAACAGGAATTTCCCTGTGAAGAAATTCTAGGATGGTAAAGGACGCGTGTCTGATGTTGCGAGTCGGCCTGGTGTGCGGCTTCGTGTGAGCTCGGCTCCTGGTGAAGACAGCAAAGGGAGTAAAACCGGACGGTCATGGCGGTACCCACCTGTTCTGAGGGACTCCGCACACTCCCGCATGGAGGTTAGGCGACGCAGTCGGACACAGGAAAACCCATACGTGCCATGGAAATTAAGAGGGAGCACGGGATGATCTGCTTGGCCCATCCAGGGGTACTCCATGGAATTCGGATCAGACGAGGTTGGACTCGTGCTGGCAGTGGTTGACTCCGCATGCTGGAGAAGGCTCGGAGAGATTCCCCCTCTTGCTAAAAGAGCCGGACGTTGAACAGGATTGTTCCGGGGGCGTGCCCGAGATCACGTCAGGGGCGTGGATAGTGCTCCGGCGATACCACACGCTTGGTAATCTGAGTGCTAGAATCTCAGGCCTTGTGATAGGACATGCCTGGTACGATCTGCAATATCAGATCGGGGCTATGCTCGGTGCGGCCTGTGAACAGGTCGGGGCAAACGGGTTTGGTCAATTCAGTAAGTGCTACCATGTCTGCGTTGAGAGGGCGTGATCCCTCTTCCCCGCCTACTGGGAGGCCGGGGAGCGGCAGGGCCTAACGGCTAAGAGCGCCCCGTTAACAAATAAAAGCACAGCCTAACGGCGTGTTCCGACTATTGTCACTACCTGCTATTCTTTAATAGGCACACTTGAATGGCATGCGCCCGGTAAAGTCGGTAACGAAAGAGAGAAAGTAGAAACGTCGAATTAAAAGTGTTTTAAGAAAACATTTGTGGATACTGAAGTAATTAATTTTTCTAACTGGTGTTTTTAACCCTTTCAGACTCACTTTAATTTGCGGTTTCAGGTGTTGCAAATAAAACATTTTTATGATACGTGCTGTACTTAAGTCTACACAACACTTGTTTCGTTGTCACAGCCAATGAGCTGTAGGCTATATGTTCGGCTACAGTTTTTACGAACCAGTTACGACTTAGACCAGTAAGACGGTTTGCGAATCATTAACCCACAGGTAGGATAATTGGTCATTCAGCTTCTTAGTGTACAGTACACATAAAACATTGCCTACACGTGCGTAATGTACACAATTTTGTTCACTGGGTCTGAATATGTTAAAACATATGAATTTTAAGACACAAGAAATTCGTGAAATACTTACTTTTCTAATAATTTCACAGTTTCACTTAACAGACGCATGAATAAAGAGGCGAGACCCATGTCAAAGTTAATTTTACATAAGGTGGAAGAGTACACAACTTTAACACAAGGAGATCTTAAGCACTGCATTCAAAAGTGCTCACTTTACCTTGAACAGCCTATAACTCATTGCTGTTCCTCAACATCATCCTTACCATCTTCAACTTTAATAAGGCAACACTCCTCGGCGTCATACATACGTTAAAGGGTGTCAGCCACCTTATTATATGTCCCCTTTACATTACCAACTGTGAACCGATACCTAGCTTGACCAGCTGTTTTTTCTACTTCCATGACAAGTATAACACATGGTTGTCTGTACATAAATACCACTTATCTTCGGTAACTTCATAGATGAAAATCAAATAATAAACAGTTTTTTGTTTTAAATATGAACTTTATATAGGCTATATAACACATATGCGTAAATAACAAGCACATTTCATTAGCGGGACTTTAATTTCTGTTTGAGCATACAATGAAGTTAGAAGTAGTTATACTCCCTTCCGCTAGACTACTTTGTATACAGGTAATTTTCTATTGCAAAGTTCACATTTAACGTGCATATTTACCGAGAATTGTTGTTAGTTGACGTATGAGTGTTAGGCACTTTTTTTTCAAATTTTATCATTTGAAGACTTATGTTATTGTTAACAAAGTAGTACGTCGCTTTGTTATAAACAAAGTCTTGTAGTTCTCTCTGGAATCCTAGGAATATTACTGTAAAGTTACAAATACTGTATTCGTTTTTTCAAACTTCGCATAAAAATTACAAAATCACCAAAAATGTGTGCGTGCAACTCTACACTCACGCTACTCCCGAGATTCCTAAAAGTATTTATGTAAAATTAAGCAGTTATGTAAAATTACACGCACGGTAGTGTTTTTTACGAATTGCACATCAAAAAATATAAAATACCAAAAATTGTTGTGTGTAAATTTATATATATCTTTACAGTGTGCTAAAAAATTAATTTCCATTTGTACGGAGTTAATACGCTAATTCGTGGGCTTAGATAACATCAGTTAAATTTCAATCATACAGTGATGTCACAGGATACGTTGTATTCTATTTTCGTTTGAATAAAATAATACAAAAACTTCAATATGGCCAGCGTTGTTATATTGCGAATAGTGGCAAATTTCAAACGGCAGATGTGTTCGTTAAAGCGGGAACTGCAATAGTCACTTGGAGATAAATTATTATGATTGTTCTTTATGAAAAATGTTGGTCGGCGTTTAATGGTAGGTCTTTGAGGTGAATGCGGAGCAGCGGCATAATGCGAGGGCGGGGAAAATTGGAGTACCCGGAGAAAGCCCGCATATAACGGCAGCTCCCGTCGCGTTTCCCACATGCGAAAATTTGGGTGACCCCGCCGGGAATCGAACATGATCCATCTTGGTGGGAAGCGAGTAGTGTGACTACTACACTAACGTGTCCCCCAGCATTATTCATGCTTTCGGACTCATGCATGCTTCCAGTATATTCTTATGAATACATATTGTTATGTTTCTAGAGCTACGCATTTACAAGGGCGTCTCCGGCATAAAACAAGAGAAGTTTATGCTTAGAGAGGGAGAAGACGAATGAAATATTTTTAAAGAGAATTTTTAAACAACTCTAGGTCACCGAGAACTTATGAAAACCGAGGTGAAACAGCCATTTAATCCGCGAGCTCCAGCAGTACACGCCAGCAAAATGGCGTCACTAGTCGGCAACAAGTCGAAACGCTGTTCGCCAATTGGCGCTTGGTGACCTACACGACAGCCAGCAACCCAGCCAATAGGGAACCTTTCGCTGCATGCAGTAGCCTTTCAGACACAATGGCCGATCCAGAGCCAATCAGTGAATAGGTATGCCAACATCAAAGGAACCGCCACGCCATTTCGTCTGTGTACCGTATTTATTTACTTTGTGTCTAGGTGATTTCCACCTAAGTTACATCGGAGAGTGTTGTAGCAGGTTGGGATTATTTTGGTTTCGGCGATTATTGCTCTGCTAATACACAAAAAAACATATAATATCTAATATTTGTATATATATTTTACGCACCTAATTACGAGTACTAGTCTGTAGAATAGGTTTGGTTTTTAAATAAACACGATGACATAGAACATCTGGTCGTATACTATTTGCTGCATGATAAAAAATGGAAGTAATAAGAATTTAACTTTTCGTGCCCTTTGTAGCCAACTGTCTACATGTTGCACAGAAAGGTAATATTAGACCGGCACTGTACTCTGCGAAGCTCAGCGCCCAATGACTTTCCCTGGGCGTAACTGATTCGTAAACCGTGCTACTGGTGTACATTATGACCGGTTCATATCACAAATCACTGAATTCAGCGCCTACAGCTTATTGGACGTGATTAGGAATGAAAGGGTTAAAAATAATTGCCAGGTAAGTATGGCAACTAAATTTTCAGCGGAAGCTATAAATCTCAAGATTTTCATTACACGTAGAAAATATTTTGTCCTAGAAATTGCTATAAGTTATAAATTAATCGCTGCCATCATATAAGTATATGAGTATGCATTTAAGTACTCTGCAATCTCGCAAAAAAAAAAAAGAACACAGGCATATACGAGTGTAGACATTTAAATAATTTAGTAATTTAGTCGCTGTCACAGTCCGGAGGTTAAAAAAAAAATGTTTTTGTGTCGAAAGTGCACTTAGTGTTATCAACATGCATACAATGTACGTCAGCGGAGTGAAATATCGCACGAACCACGGCGTGACTAAATGCCCGCGTGCTCGCATTACGGAGCGATTACAAAATTTTATCACGTTCCATTACGTCCGGCAGGCAAGGGCAAATGTTTGTATCCTAGAGACCAGAATTTTTTCTTTGGGAGAGGCGGGAATCTGGGAGATGGTTATTCCCATTACTGACGAACCCTGTTTACGAATTCTTAGGAAGCGAATGTTTTAAAGACTTACCCACAGCTACCTAAGACTAAGAAGAAGAAGAAGGGGAATGNAAGACTTACCCACAGCTACCAGTGACTAAGAAGAAGAAGAAAGGGAATTCAACGCTTAGAGACGACAAGGTCGCTAACGCACATTTGTAACACGGAGTTCCGGTTTGAATTCCGGGTAAATTATAAAGCGTGTGTGTCGTTTGTTTAGTAAGTTTAAGTGAATGAATTACTTAAACCACTACAGCTTCACCACGGAATAATTAACCCTGTGAAATCCACTTTAGCCGTCTAACATGTTATACCGCGTATACTCGTTCACAAATGACGTTTAACAAAGTAGCTAAAATCACGGTCAGTGCTATACAAGATCAGAAGCTAGCACTAATACAGACTTTTATCCTTGGTTGTTTCAATAAAGGGGCCCGCCTGCCTGTAGGTTTTTTTTCCCGCGTTTGAGGCGGAGAAACGTGGGAGCGATAAGAGCGACACTGCCACGCGTTACAAGTGCTCCATCGCCGTTACTAACAGGGCCCTGAATTGGCGTGCAGTGTTATCGCCGTGCTGCGTGTACCTTTGGGACTTTCAGCGGTTACCCTATACTTTTATTGGTGAAAAGCCTGTAACAAGGTTCAGTGCATGCTCCTCAATTACTTTTGTGTGTACATAATGCGTATATTTTGAGATACTTTGCACTGTGAAAACGGCAATTTTTATCTATGCTGGAGTGCCCCGAAATGGTGTTTCTAATGTGCGTGACATCTTGGAAGTAACCAAACGGCATAGTCGGAAGCGTGCGTTCTTTTTGTAGACTAGAACATTGGACGCACGTTTAATAGTTTCGTAAAGTAAACCTGGATTTCGAACACACTGCCCCTTAGCTGCTAGTGCACTAAACATTTACGATTAGTTGCAGCCTATGTCATAGTCCAATAGAAATTATTTTCATAACTTCCATTGTTTAAGATATTATAAGTAAATGCCAAAATCTCCTTTTTTTGCAACACCTGGTACATAAAATTACTGAGTAAGTTAAAAAGATTAGCTACGGTTTTAGTTGTTGCAAATAATACATTTTATTATGCGTGCTGTAGGCGTACGTAAGTCAACAAAACACTTATTTCGTTGTCACAAGAATGAACAGTAGGCTTTTTTTTCGGCTGTAGTAATATTAACAAAACACAAGAAAGACCAGTAACACGGTTAACGAATCAGTTTTGTACAGGAAATATAATTGGCCTTCTGGATATGAATGGGTTAAGGATACAGAACTCAAACCGCCGCTGAAAACGCACATTTCAGGCGCATACGTCAGCAAACTGACTACACTAGCCAGAAACATGAGTAGTATGATTATGTGCGTCCGGCGTCAANTTCAGGCGCATACGTCAGCAAACTGACTACACTAGCCAGAAACATGAGTAGTATGATTATGTGCGTCCGGCGTCAATAGGCTGGGGGTCCGGAGTCGGAGCCAACATCATGCTCTGACATTCCGGTCACCAAAACGCCATCTTGGATTGGCTGACATAGACCTTTTCATATAATATTCATACCCGTGACCTTGGATGATCTTGAAATAAAAAAACCAAAACATTGCAAAAAAACCTTCCCACAAAAATTAAAAATTTACAAAAAAATATTATTTAAAACAATTATTTAAAGATGTACATATATGAGGTCCGGAGTTCGTTGACAGGTGGATCGACTAACCTCCNATTATTTAAAACAATTATTTAAAGATGTACATATATGAGGTCCGGAGTTCGTTGACAGGTGGATCGACTAACCTCCCGACATGACCGGCCCTCGTCAGCCATGTAATATGTCGGTTCACTTGACATTTGACCTTCACTCCTATGACCTTGAAGCAGGAACGTTCTAAAACACCCCAAGACCCAATACCCCATGATACCTGACTAATGACCCATTGACCCATGACCCATGACCCATGTACCGAAAAATTCCTAAAAATTATTTCAAAAACTAAAATTAAAAACTTCCAATAATTGATAAAAAAAATTGTATTAATGAATTTATATAAAAAATTTACATTTCCAGATATTACCTCAGTGGCATGTCCAGCTGATGACACCATCGCCATAGTTTATCATTGGTTAATAAGTCGACAGGTCTCCACCTCATCACCATTGCTCATGATGTCGAATGCACTCCACCCACCATATTCATTTTTTCCTTCGTCATTTGTTTTCATTACATAGATGATGCTGGTGTATTATTCATGGNACTCCACCCACCATATTCATTTTTTCCTTCGTCATTTGTTTTCATTACATAGATGATGCTGGTGTATTATTCATGGATTTCGCCGCCACAGGAACTGGCGATTTAGACACCATGTTAGTTGTTGTCAACCTTGCCCTTGCCCCCAATTACATAGAACTCGAAAAATCAAGAAAAATCACAGTCCATACAATTAACCATTACTAGCTGGTCACAGTAAGGACCCATACCGGCTAACCATACTAGCCAANTAACCATTACTAGCTGGTCACAGTAAGGACCCATACCGGCTAACCATACTAGCCAACGACTGACTTCACCTACGACTAAATTTACCCAGGATTGGTTCCTGGCGAGATCGATTGATCACAAGACTAGCTCCTGACGAGACCAGTTACTGAAAAACTTACTAGAAAAACCGACAAGACCAACGTGCCATACTACCAACCTATACAAACTATGATGGTTAATCTCTAAAAAAAAAGTCTCTAATAAGTCTGGTAGCTAATCACTTGGAAAAATATTATCAGAATCTTCGCAAAACGTTTTTACCAAAACTGACAATACCAAAGGCCTTACTAAGCCAACTTACCAGACCAATTGACCAAGCAAAACAAATAGTTGCAAAACAATCCTCAAAAAATTTCCCTCATTTCATTCGTTCGTCATATAAAACATAGTCAATTTTAAACGACAAAAGTAAGGCATAATACTTCAATCGAACTATAGCCCTGCTACTGCATGCACTCACATAAATTTGATCTAAAACAACCTCTCAGATGATTGTTTACACCACTGAATTAATAATTATTTCAGATAAGCAGAAGGGACTGTATAATAAATTAAACACATAACACTATATATACATATAATATTTATTCACTCTANTTGTACACCTTTCTTTTTTATCTGTATTACCTGCAAAGGTGCTAAAATCTGCAAAAAATCATTTTTACCGTGCTTTTGCGTCAGGAAGCGCATTGGTCAACAATGCAACGTCAACAATGCAATGTCAACAATGTAAAGTCGCAACCTAGCAACATATATACATATCTAAATAAAAAAGATATATTGATATATCAATATTTATCGTCGTAACGCTATATCTATACTTATAAGTACGTCAATGCTCGATATATCGATATATCGACACTAACATATAAGTTGGTACTTATCGACAAGCGAACATGTGACATACAAATCTGTGGATGTAACATTACATGAAAATGAAGCAGTAAATTATCCCTCAGAATTTCCAAATTCGCTTGATGTTCCAGGATTGCCTCCACATATATTAAAATTGAAAATAGGAGTGCCAGTCATATTACTTCGTAACATCAATCCACCAAAAATTTACAACGGCACACGCCTTGCAGTAAAAAAATAATGGGCAATACTATGGAAGCTACCATCTTGACAGATGCTTTTAAAGGAGAAGATGTGGCTTCTTCTTAGAATTCAATTTATTCCATCAGAAATTCCCTTTCAGTTTAAAAGATCACAGTTTCCAGTCAGATTGGCATTTGCAATGACAATAAATAAAGCTCAAGGGCAGTAATTGCAAATGTGTGGAATATATTTAGAAACATAAATTTTTCACACGGCCAATTGTATGTGTCATATTCTAGAGTAGGAAAACCACACAACTTATTCATACGCACGGAAGATGGTAAAACTAAAAACATTGTATACAAACAAGTACTTCAATAATAAAGATTTTGAAAATACATATACTTCTTTCAATTAATTTCACAAAAATCAATATACCCAAAATCTTTTATGCCACAGCAACGCGTGGCAGTGTTAGCTAGTATATAATATTTTTCTAATTAATTTGAACAATCCATCTTTTAATTTCTTAGATGTTTTCAGATCATGGATAGTAGCCAACTGTCTCATCTGGTATAACCCCGATCCTTCAGTTCATCGATGATTGAAGATATATGATCAATGCGTGCGAGATCTCTGCGTTTTTGCAGTTCAATCAAATATCTGAGTATATCAACAAGTTCATTCGGGTATTCGTGAAATATGTAACCAGCGTTATTGACGCCTTCTGCCTTCTTCACATCACTTGTCAAAGGAAACTCGCTGGTGAAATGTGTGGGAACATCGAGAGAATCATCATACTTACATCATACATACATACATACATACATACATACATCAGATACTCTTAATGAACCCTCTCTTCAAAGACATTATCTTCAATGCTGCCTTCGTGGTCGCCTTCACCTCTTGTTTCATCCTCAATATCAAGTTCACTTATCTTTGTAGGGGTCGCACAGTCACCATCAGTATTTAGACCCGACAACTGTTTCTTATTAAGTTCGTCGATTTCACGCGAACGTCTTGGAAGTGTACATTCCACACATACTATCTCTACTAAACTTCGTAGTTCTCTCATTCCGTCATTAGCATTAACTGTCCNGGAAGTGTACATTCCACACATACTATCTCTACTAAACTTCGTAGTTCTCTCATTCCGTCATTAGCATTAACTGTCCTATCATAATCGTCTGTGTAACCAGTTCACATCGATGCAGTAGGGGGTATTGACGACACCAATTGCTGGATCTCAAAAGAAGAATCCTTGAAGTTTTTGATGTTGTTCTTCAATTTATCACCTTGCATAAACTGCATGTGCCCATTGTCGTAATATTTCATTGCGCGAAAAGGACTCTTCGTACAGGCGGTTCACTCATGTAGCCGAACATNGGAAGTGTACATTCCACACATACTATCTCTACTAAACTTCGTAGTTCTCTCATTCCGTCATTAGCATTAACTGTCCCATCATAATCGTCTGTGTAACCAGTTCACATCGATGCAGTAGGGGGTATTGACGACACCAATTGCTGGATCTCAAAAGAAGAATCCTTGAAGTTTTTGATGTTGTTCTTCAATTTATCACCTTGCATAAACTGCGTGTGCCCATTGTCGTAATATTTCATTGCGCGAAAAGGACTCTTCGTACAGGCGGTTCACTCATGTAGCCGAACATGGCAGCTTTTGCTGAACATTTTTCCACATTACTAACACTGTTTTACATGGAATTTTCTAGCAGTGAGAGAAGGTACATCCATAGACGTAAGCTCTACAGTAGACTGCGTACTATCATTGGCTTGTATAATCTTCATAAGAACAACCGAAGTCTTTTACACAGTAGCAACATGTGTATCTGCTTGGACTAGCTATTGCTTTATATATATATACTTACTAACACATTACATGAGTGAGATTTAAACATTTTTCTGCCTCCATTCATCCAGACATTTTATCTAGTTCCTTGATCGCATTACCATGCTGTTATGTCTTCATCAGTTTCTTCCAAACAATTTTTTCGCTCAGCTTGAAATTATGGTCACACTTAAAGCAGACAACTGCACCTACCGACTGATTCCAGTCGACTGACTCCTGCCGACAGACTGCTGCAGACTGACTCCTTTATAGATGTTACCGATTGGCTGGTTCAAAAACAACTAACCTATGAGGCATGACTTTTTAATTTATATATGCCGATAATTCATCGCGTGCATTGAATGTCATGTCAGGTATCAGCCATTTGTCGTATGTCGCATGGCCAATGCTGTTTTACAAGCTATTGTCCGACGAATTCTCGAGCTAAACGAACAGACGCTGGATAACACACCATCCATAACGCTCACTTGCGAGCATTCTAATGATAGTTAATGTAGCACCATCCGATCAGCACTCGAATTGACGACACACTCGCCATCATCTTCGATGCCCAGAAGAAAGTCGCCTCTTTGCGAAGCATTCCGCAAAACTTTTCACGAACTATTCATAATCGTACGAACTATACCACCCTCCCCTCCTGACCCACGAATATAATCATGAAACAAATTTTTAATGATCCATCTGATTGGAGGCACATTTCAGGTACTGATCTTTTAAGGTGCCCGTCTTATTCTCCCAGAATGCCTTATGCCATACATTTTAAATAAAAACAAATATGGGAGCACTCTGAGAAAACCCACATACCCGTTATCCCTACAAGAAGACACACATATGTTTGAATAAGAATAAATTTTTTAATGTTTGTAGGTATATACAGAAATGTATACACAAATGAAAAATATTTTAATTTATTCTATACATAATAAAGTATATTCCTGCCTGATATTTATATATACATATGATTGCTTCTTATATTTCCTGTGTTTCCAGTTCACAAACATAGTTTTATAATTATTTAATTATAGTTTACAGCTGTTTCAGTGAGCATGAAAACGAAATATATAAATGTTAAAATTGATTGTCCTGAAGAGGGATGTTGAATGTATCAAAATGAGCTGGGTAATTCTTGTTAAAATGACGCACGTAACTTTCTATAATGTTTAGTAATGTTTGTGTATTTTTAAGTGTTACAAACTTTTACAGGTCGCTTGAGCTATATGCATATATATATATATATATACACATATATATGTGTGTGTGTATGTGTATATATAAGTGGCATCAAAACCAACTGTAATTTATTCGCAAAACTTCACACTTTTTGAATCAAGGGTTTGGAAAATCATCCTATGTATGACGTTTTTTGTTGTGTCCAAAATATGTAAATGTTATACTTTGTTCAAATTGTGGTCAAACCGTAGTTACTTGTTGAGATTAGGGGGATCTCATAATGGTGGAGCATATGGAGTAAACAAATATAAGGAGCTATAGGTTATTATATGGCTATATAATTAAACATCTGGATATTACAAAAACTACTATAAGGTCGGGGTGGAATTATAAGTTAACTACATCCACTACCTAAATTAAAGCCACATTTGTACACTGAAGGGCCAAAAATACTGGCACACAGGCCTAATATCGTGTAGGGCCACCACGAGCACGTAGAAGTACCGCAAGACGACGTGGTATGGACTCGACTAATGTCTGAAGGTATGCAAGAGCTAATTCACACCATGAATCCTGCAGGACAGTCCACAAATCCATAGGAGTGCGAGGCGATGGAGATCTCTTCTGAACAGCATGTTGCAAGGCATCCCAGATATGTTCAATAATGTTCATGTCTGGTGATTAAGGTGGCCAATGGAAGTGTCTAAAGTCAGAAGAGTGTTCCTGGAGCAACTCGGTAGCAACTCTCGACGTGTGGGGTGTCGCATTGTCCTGCTGGAATTGTTCACGTCCGTCGGAATGAACAATGGACATGAATGGGTGCAGCTGATCGGACAGAATGCTTACGTATATGTCTCCTATCAGAGTCATATCTAAACATATCAGAGGTCCCATTTAACGCCAACTGCACACGCCCCATACCATGACAGAGCGTCCACCAGCTTGAACAGTCCCCTGTTGACATGATTCATCAGGATTTATCCATACCCGCACACGTCCATCCACCCGATACAATTGGAAACGAGACTCGTCATACCAGGCAACCTGTTTCCAGTCATAAACAGTCCAATGGCAGTGTTGGCGGGCCCAGGGGAGGCGTAAAGCTTTGTGTCGTGTATTCAACAACGGTACACGAGTGGGCCTTCGGCTCCGAAAGCCCATATCAATGATGGTCCGTTGAATAGTTTGCACGCTGGTACTTGTTGATGCCCCAGCATTGAAATCTGCACCAATTTGAGAAAGGGTTGCACGTCTGTCACGTTTAATGATTCTCGTCAGTCGTCGTTTGTCCCGTTCGTTCACGATGTTTTTCCGGCCGTAGCGATGTCGAAGAATTGATGTTTTACCTGATTCCCGATATTCACGGTACACTCGTGAAATGGTCGTACGTGAAAATCCAACTTTTATCGCTACCTCGGAGATGCTATGTCTCATATCTCGTGCGCCGACTATAACATCACTTTCAAACTCACTTAAATATTGATAACCTGCCATTGTAGCAGCAGTAACCGATCTAGGAACTTTGCCAGACGCTTGTTGTCTTATATAGGCGCTGCCGACCGCATCGCGTTACTCTGATTATTTCCATACATCTGTTATTTGCATACGCGCACCTATACCAGTTTTTTTTTGGCTATCTAGAAATGTCCCACCTTGAGAAGTATCCGAAGGATGATGAAGTATGACGAGTTACGGCGAACTGCACAACAGGCTTCTTGTGACTTCCATCTCGGCTGGCGTCACATAAAGTAAGACCTCTGCCGCCGCTGTGCATTGCCCTTATATATAACGCAACATGGCCTGATTCCCTGGTTGCAAGGGGGGAGGGGGTTCCTACTTACCGGGGTTTTGGGGAATGCGAGTACCGATTGCGGCAACTATCTGTCCTGATTACAGTTCGCGTGTTATTGTGTGTACAGGCACGCCGTCGAATTAAGGCCTCTTCATTTTATCGTAACCACATGTATAAAAGCGTTTTATACTTCTGTTAAAATAATGGTATTTTATTTCGATTCAATTGGTGTTTTATTTAAATTTTCTCTATAAGTTATAATATTTAATTTATAATTAATATGAATAAAACATACGATAATAAGTGTTTTGGCAACTCATCGTACGGAATAGTTCTCATGCAAAATATTTTTACCAGACGCCAGGGGCTTATCCCTGTTCGTGAGGGATTGAGATCTGAATAAAAATAAAATAACTAAACTTTTTTTAAAATTTATATATATAACTAAAAATATTCATACAGCAGTTATTAACAACATTAAACTACCTATATCCACTATTACCCTTGTTATTCTCAGAATGCGCAACATTTAATGACCATCTCTATTTTAACTATGTTCCTTATCACTGCATTATACTGGTTACAGTTATTTAATTCACACTCATAATCTATTGCCATCATTTAAATAGCTGTCACTCACGCCTCCATTTCAAAAAACCCACTAGTCAGTATCACATTCCACTGCACTGATGCTCGCAGTGACTCTGGCCGCCACTCGTTGCTTCGCTCTCTTCTCACACCTGGCTCTTAAAGCCGCGCAATCTTCCAAACTCGAGGCTATCGGCTCAGAGGCCCGTCGCGGCTTAGATAGTCTCGCTGGCCCGATCCAGAAGGTTCCCCGTAACCCGAGTCACAATGAGAGTGGCGGCACGAGTGCCGATATGCTTACCGCGGCGGCGGCACTCCTTTGTAAATCTCCTCACACTCCTCGGGTTACACGTCTGTCCTTGACGTCTGCTTTGCTCGAACGAGCGCGACGGGGCAAGGGAACTGATGCATATCAGCAATATGTAACAGTATTATTAAACTGAAAGCGCACGAATGAGGTGCGTTGTCGCCTTGGTGTAATTTTCTAGACGTAGTTTTTTTTGCATAAAGCGGAGGAATAGACTGAAAGTAGAACTTCATTAGTGCTTCACAAAAGTTCGAATTAATGATGAATAGACTATACAAGTATAATAATATACAGAAATGTTCCTTATTTTGTATGTACGGTTCTCANTAATATACAGAAATGTTCCTTATTTTGTATGTACGGTTCTCAGTTACGTTTTTAGTCATTGCAGCCTATGTTTACGTACATAAACTATGTATTTTCGTAAACATTTTCTTGATTATAGGGAAAATTTTAAAAGTGTACTTACTACTGTAACATTACAACACAAAATATATGTATATACAGAAGTGAAATTCCGTGGTGGTTCCTTGGATGTGGGCGTGCCCATGCGCGGATTGGCTGCAGCATGAGGCTCTGGAGGAGGGCCTCACGTCTGATTGGTTACTGTATGATGCGAAAGATTCCGTAATGGTCGTGCTGCCGGATGCTGTAAGTTACCAGACGCTGCTTGGTGAACCGGGTTCCAATGGCCGATGCATTTTGCTGACGTGTGTGGCTAGAGGAGCGTGCTGCAAAACCGGCCGTTTCGCTTCTGTATTTTCAATTACCCTTTGATCACAGCGACAACCAAAAGTTCTTTCTTATTCTCACATGACTGCTGGCAGGAACGTGGAAATTCAGGACGCAAGGACAAGAAGCACCACATTCATGGAAAGCATTGTACTATAGTACAGAAAGCGACGCGACGATACCTACCTGAAAGCATAGCGTGAAGAACTGAAGAGTGTTTCGAAAGAAGCAAATTTTAGGAACCACTTCGCAGCTCAACTCTTGTTACTGGAAACTGAAGTTAAATGTAAATTCATACTAGCTTTGGAAACAAATAATGGTTTTAAAAAAAGGGGGGCAGGGATGCGGTAAAAGGAGTGCAAATAAATGTTAATTTACGTAAAATGCCGTATGAAAATTCGTAAGGGAACACATTTGAAGTCCACTAAGATAGGCATAAAACGTCTCCTTGTTTTCCTGAGGAAATTATGGGCTAATGGTGATGATTTTGTAAATATTATGGTAAGTGTTATAAACTTAAATATTTTTTGTCTGCCATTATTTTGTAAGTTATGCTCTTTGAATTTAGGTTTATTTAATGTTTAATGTTGTTCCACGACCAATATTGGGAAATAAGACAAAATTATAGATCGTTTTTGGCGGATTTTGGGTATGTAAANGAATGTTGTTCCACGACCAATATTGGGAAATAAGACAAAATTATAGATCGTTTTTGGCGGATTTTGGGTATGTAAATCTAAAAGTTTTCTGCGGATAATATCGTGAACATAAATTTTTTAGCAGTTTCCGCATTTTTTTATAAATTCCTTGAACTACACTTATTGACAAAAAAATGGATGCACCCACTAGAAAGGTCAGATTGTAATGTTATTCAGACGCAAGCCGAAAAACCATCAAAAATAGGGAATGATTATAAATCGATAGTGGCACAAAAAATATTTATTGCATTACACGCCACTCAATCGGACCGTCATGTTTGCGAACACATTTCACCAGACGTAGCGTCATGAATTTGTTAGAATTCCTTAATGTTGTTCTGCGATAATCCATCTTATGCACCATGAATATTCGCTCGCGGTTCCTGCAGATTTTGTGGTAGGAGTGGAGTCGCGATAGAGCTGCCAATAGTATCCCTCACATTGTCAACAGGGGATGGGCTTGGCGATGCGACTGACCGGAGGAGAGTATCCATGGCCTCAATACACGCTCTTGAGTCGGCGGCGGTATGAGGGCAAGCGTTGGCCTGTTGGAAGAGCGCACTGGCGCGAGCGAACACAAACAGCAGGGCCACTGGTCGCAGAACCCCATGAACGTACCGCTGGGATGTCAAAGTGCCAGTGATGAAGACAAAACAGTGGCCGGGCATCGTAGGGAATCGCATCCTACACAATGACACCAGGACGTCTGGTCTTGTGACAAAAAGTCGTTCATCTGGGTGCTGCCGACGTGGCCTCCACACCTGGATATGTTGGTCGTCATCACCAAGAGGAAAGCGAGAGTCATCACTGTAGATTAATAGGTGCCATTGTGGATGACTCCACGACAGTTGGTCACGTCTTCCTCTGTACACTGGCGCCAACACCATGGTACGGTAATATCCGCACGAATGATATGGCACGCAATGAGGCGAACTGGCCATCCCACATCCCGCAGCGCTACCATTCGATCCATGTCGAACTCGTCCCCGAGGCATACTGCACTTTAAAGGAGTACTACCGACAACATTAGCCCAAGTCAGAATGGAAAACACGCACACCAGGAAGATCTTTTGTAGTCCAGCAGGTAAAGCGATAAGCCTAGTCCTTGTTGACATCTTCTGCGCGGCTGAACGTGAAACTTGAATAATCTGCATATCTCAAATTTTCTAAATCTACCCACAACGTTTCGTACCTGTAGGTTACTTCCTTGTGGTTGGAATNTAATCTGCATATCTCAAATTTTCTAAATCTACCCACAACGTTTCGTACCTGTAGGTTACTTCCTTGTGGTTGGAATGATTTGTTTTGCTGATCAGTGTGTATTGTGTACAGTAGTTGTGAAATTCGGCATACACATGTGTCTAATTTTTAAAGAATCGTAATTTAAGCCGTATTCTTGGTAATTGGCGTGACTGTTCTCATAGCGAACAGTGGTACGTTTTGTTCCCACCTGCACGCATTCGTGAATCACGCCGGCTTCCGGCGTCTATCAGGCGTTACTTCCTAGCCTTAACAACTTCGCATCACGCTGAAGAACATCGTACTCACCTGCACACAAATACATTTTGCAAAGTATCATGTTTTACTTAAGTTGTTACGTTGTTTAACTAAAGTTCTGATTGCCATTAGAATTATTCCTGATGTACAAGCTTCCTTATCCCTTTCACACTCACTGTAAAAAATTGTCTACGTGTTGCACAGGAAGGTTATATTTTGCCGTCACTGTACAGTGCGAGACTTATTGACCAGTGATCTTCCCTGGAGATCTGATTCGTAAACCGTACTACTGCTCTACGTCATGATTGGTTCATATCATTGATCACCGAACACAAAGCATACAGCTTATTGTTTGAGATAACGAAACACGTTATTTGCCGGTTTAAGTACAGTACACATAAAATATTATTTGCAACACCATAAACCTTAAATTAAAGCAGGAATGAAATTAGAGTCAAATAGCATCTCGTTTATTACCGAACTTCCCATAAGTTAACAACAAAAATAACGTACTGGTATTTATTAACATCAGTAAGGAATAAAATATAAATGTATACATTATTGAAAATAATAGAATTTATGTAACTGAAGTGATTCGTTTTGTTACGATTTTTTTCTAACGTAAAAGGTATTCTCGCAAGCCCGAAACGACGTGAAGTTCATAATTCCGGTAAGAACGACCTTTCTCAAAGTCTAACAGTGGATAAAGTTTCGTGTAACATCGGAAATCTTCGCCTAAAAATGTAAAAAATACAGTAAGTCTGAAGATTAGCTTTTTGTTTTTTTTTACCTATTACTACAAATAGTTTTATATTTCCTATATATGTACGTTATTTCTGTAAGTTAGTTGAATTGTTTACATCATTTATGTTGTTTATGACGTATATTTTTATTTAACGTACCGGAAATTTAAATGTTGTTTTTAGAAAGTACCTACTCGTCTTGAAGTTGACGTGTGACGCCTTTTTGGAATAGAAGCCTCGCTGACCCCCTTCGCGAGCGCCTGCCAGTTGACACATGTCACAAGGCAGGTGGCCAGCCAGAACGGATAGCAGTTACACGTGTCTTGCTGTGTGTCCTACCGCGTAGGCCTCCCTGCCACCTTCCCACCCCCCTATGCCCCTAGCCTGTCCTCGAGATTTGTTGAGCGAGCGCCGAGATATCACAAAATTATCATGTGTATTTCGCAGGAAATCAGAAAACACGCACCGCGGAGAAATAGCTGACCAAGTAAGCTAGGGGCAAGGTGCCACCTCCACCCACCCCAACCATCAGGAACCAGGGTACATGTTTTGAAAGGCATTGTTCTGCTTTTTACCACCTCACCACCTCCCCCAACAAGGCGACACGTGCCGACAATTAAGGCGGGAAGCTAGCGAGCATATAAGCCCCGTGCGGGGTTGGTGGGGAGGATCAGTCAGTTCTTCATTACAGAGCCGAGAGGTTAGTTCGATCAGTCAGTTCTTTATCGCCGTGCGGAGTTCGAGGAAGCAGTCGCGCACAGAGCGGCCGGGAGATCGGACTCCCGAACACAACAGTACCTCAGTACAGCAGTACGTCAGTAGGCACAGTAAGCCAGCTAATTATTACCGCACAGAGAGGTCAGCCACGTCCATCAGTCGAAATAACGAGCAGAAAGTGGCGCGAAAGTTCAGTACTGCCACCCCGAGATGCGCAGATAGTAAGTCGCAACATTAAGGGGTCAGCCAAATCGGGATGCGAGACGCGAAACGC
>NQII01000988.1:230083-240343 GCA_002778355.1 Clitarchus hookeri | reverse complement strand
GATCCAGGTTGCACTGAACAATCCCACTAGCTCGACATGGCACTTCTCAGTGAAGTTCACCATTCGACTCCGCCTTCTCAGTGCGTTGCAACTGACTGGCTGGAAACTGACTGACTTATGCGGTAACTGGCTGGCTAACTCACGTCCCGACGTGGTCAAACTACTCGTCCGACGTGACTCTGGTAACTGTCTCTGACTCTGCCCTGCGTTTCGCGTTTCGCGTCTCGCATCCCGATTTGGCTGACCCCTTAATGCTGCGACTTACTATCTGCGCATCTCGGGGTGGCAGTACTGAACTTTCGCGCCACTTTCTGCTCGTTATTTCGACTGATTGACGTGGCTGACCTCTCTGTGCGGTAATAATTAGCTGGCTTACCGTGCCTTACCGGCCGCTTTGTGCGCGACTGCTTCNGACTTACTATCTGCGCATCTCGGGGTGGCAGTACTGAACTTTCGCGCCACTTTCTGCTCGTTATTTCGACTGATTGACGTGGCTGACCTCTCTGTGCGGTAATAATTAGCTGGCTTACCGTGCCTTACCGGCCGCTCTGTGCGCGACTGCTTCCTTGAACTCCACGCGGCAATAAAGAACTGACTGATCGAACTAACCTCTCGGCTCTGTAATGAAGAACTGACTGATATTCCCCTCCTTCCCCGCAGGGGGCTTATATGCTCGCTAGCTTCCCCCCTTAATTGTCGGCACGTGTCGCCTTGTTGGAGGAGGGGGTGAGGTGGTAGAAAGCAGAACAATGCCTTTCGAAACACGTGTCCTGGTTCCTGATGGTTGGGGGGGAGGTGGCACCTTGCCCCTAGCTTACTCGGTCAGCTATTTCTCCGCGGTGCTTGTTTTCTGATTTCCTGCGAAATACACATGATAATTTTGTGATATCTCGACGCTCAACAAAGCTCACGGGCTGGCTAGGGGCGTAGAGGGGTGGGAAGGTGGCAGGGAGGCCTACGCAGCAGGACACGCAGCAAGACACGTGTAACTGCGATCCGTTCTGGCTGGCCACCTGCCTCGTGACACGTGTCAACTGGGAGGCGCTCGCGAAGGGGGTCAGCGAGGCTTCTATTCCAAAAAGGCGTCACACGTCAAAGTATTGTCAAGAAGATACGTTAAAACTGTAATCAGAGTTATGGAAATTTTGCGACTTCATTTGAGGGCAAGCTACACTTCAAACACGTGTATATTTAACTCCGTTTGTCAATAGCTTCGTGGTTTGTAAGCCACGCCATGGAGGGATTTCAGCCAATTAACTAACTTGCANTTAACTCCGTTTGTCAATAGCTTCGTGGTTTGTAAGCCACGCCATGGAGGGATTTCAGCCAATTAACTAACTTGCATGTAAAAGTTAACCTAATCCCTTGCTGTCTGGTCTGGGGTAAAACTGAAGCATCAGCCAATTAACAACTAGCTAAGNTTAACTCCGTTTGTCAATTGCTTCGTGGTTTGTAAGCCACGCCATGGAGGGATTTCAGCCAATTAACTAACTTGCACGTAAAAGTTAACCTAATCCCTTGCTGTCTGGTCTGGGGTAAAACTGAAGCATCAGCCAATTAACAACTAGCTAAGNCGTAAAAGTTAACCTAATCCCTTGCTGTCTGGTCTGGGGTAAAACTGAAGCATCAGCCAATTAACAACTAGCTAAGGTTCCAATACGCAAAGGTTTGTGGAACCTAGTTAATTGCCAAATGAATCCGCGCAATTTCCAGCCTTATAGTTATTGCGTTCTTTTACTTCGGTTCTCATTGTCATTAGAAGTTTTTCTTGATGTACGGATGTACTTATTGGATAAAAATAACTTTCGTAGATGTCTCGTTGTATAAGGGCTATGGAAAGGTCTCCCAGTGCGTGAATTTCGAAAATATAGCTACGACCAAGAACTGAACTCGAACTACTTCATATATTTTGATAGGGGTTAGATTTATGGACAAGATATTTGAATTGCCTGTAACTACCGTATATACTAGAGCAATAAATGATACAGTCTACAGATTTATGTTGAAAAATTGCTAACTTTTTGGGAAGAATTAGGGATATGAGCCACAGAATCATTAGATATGTCATAATAATTGTCTCAAAGTTGACACAATTATTTTATTTGCAACTCTATGATATAAAAAATTATATTTCTTGAATAAAATGTAATTTTTAACAATGTTTTTTACAGGAGCATTCCAAAAAATATATTTAATTTAAACTACTTTCTTTTTTNTAAAATGTAATTTTTAACAATGTTTTTTACAGGAGCATTCCAAAAAATATATTTAATTTAAACTACTTTCTTTTTTTAATTTGGTTACCATAGAATTCTCATTAATAAAATGTTATAAATTTTAAAACATTTCACTTTGTATATGCACTAATTTATTGATTTATATCCATTATTATTCGAAAAGCAGTCTACAATATTTTAATCCGGAAACTATACATCGTATCAACATTTGATGTAGGTTGTATATTTGTTAATACATNTAAAATGTAATTTTTAACAATGTTTTTTACAGGAGCATTCCAAAAAATATATTTAATTTAAACTACTTTCTTTTTTAATTTGGTTACTATAGAATTCTCATTAATAAAATGTTATCAATTTTAAAACATTTCACTTTGTATATGCACTAATTTATTGATTTATATCCATTATTATTCGAAAAACAGTCTACAATATTTTAATCCGGAAACTATACATCGTATCAACATTTGATGTAGGTTGTATATTTGTTAATACATTCCTTGATTTTATATTTTTAGAATTACGCAGAGCGAGACCTTTCATTACCCGTAACAGACCTTTCCATAATTTTATAACTAAATTTAACGTAGTAATATTTACTTACAGCGGTAAATAATACAATTATAAACTAAAATATATAATTTTCTAAAACGAATTGTGTTACATAAGTGATGCGATCTGTTTTGAAATTACATATTCAAATGACTTGAAATACTATCAACAGGTGAGTTAACTACCAAAACCCATCCTAGCACGCGGGCTTGTGCCCATGCCTGCGTTGCGGCTCAGCTCTTGATCCTAAATTCTGATAATACTTAGCGGAGAAGTGTTGCTTACGTTGACTAACCAAGTGCACTTAGTGGAGTCGCGTTAAGAAGTTTCCTCAAATTTTATCAAATTGTTGGCGTCAAATATGTTTTCAAGTAGCACACTATCGCGTGGAGTTATCTATTTATTGTTAGTGTAGATCCTGATGCGTATACAGATTGTATAAGCGTGAAGAAGCAGGCAGAAGAGCAGTAATGGAAACAGTTTCGTACGAAGGACATCTAGGAAGTACGAATCTATCACAGAACAGGTCAGTATACGTAGATGAAACTCCGTGGCGTTTCCTTTGTCGTGGGCGTACCAGTTATCTGATTGGCTGTGGAGAGCTCACTCATGTAAGAAGAAATATTTCCGTAACAGAGAAAGTAATTTTGCTTCAGATTTTTCTCCATGAAAAGTAATAATGAATGATGACTGACGTACAAATTATAATAAGGGAGCTTGATGCTTACTTCAGATGGAAAGTACAGGCCATAAAAACACACGAATCCACAGACGAATTGTAACCTAATAGAGCTGCAGTATTATTACTTTAGGTATCATGTACGACATGTAAGACATTTAACCTTTACAAATGAAGTGCATGTTATTTCATATTTCAATTTTATGTCATAACATAAGGTTTATACCAAGTCTTCAAAGTCTGAAGTTTACTTAAAAAAATATCCCCTTTTCCGAGCAAAATGTCTAAGTTCAACCCACTACACAACTACAAAATACAGGTGGAACCGCGGTAGTGTACTACTCGCATCCCACCAAGGGTAAGCAGGTTCGAATCCCAGCGGCGTTTCCCGAATTTTCGCATGTGTAAATGTGCCGGACGTTGCTAATGACCAGCGGGTTTTCTCGGGGCACTCCCTTTTCCCTTACCCTTGCATTCCGCCGCTGTTCCATCTTCACCTCACTTCACTCTCAGCGCTGTAAGGCGCCGACCAAACAATCAGCTCAACTCAGCTCAAGGATAAAGAGGTGAAACAGCCGCTTGCATCACGGCTGCAAAATGGCGCCACTAGCCAGCAACATGTCAGAAAGCCGTTCGCCAATTAGCGCCTGGCGGCTTACAGCAACCCAGCTAATAGGATACACTTCGCTGCACGTGGTAGCCAATCAGACACGAGGCCCGTTCGCCAATCAGTGCCTGATAACCGACTTGCCGGCTGGCAACCCGGCCAATAGGAGATCTCCCTCACCACGCAGTTGCTGCTCAGAAACAAGGGCCCGTTTCAGAGTTCCGCGCAGCAAATAGCAGATAGGTACACCCACATCAAAGGAACCGGCACGCTGTTACACTTCTGTATAGTTATCTATTCTGTGACACAACGGAGGATTTGCATCGGAGCCTCGGGGACACGCGAGTGATGGCTGACTTCCAGCAAACATATCCAGTCCTAAATGACTTTAGGAGAAACGCAGAACTTCATGTAAATAATATCCATGCCTCAAGAACTCTGCGGCGAAGGACAGCTATCAGTTTTCTGATGGCCAAGAAGGCGACGTTTGCTTATAAGACGAAATATTCAGCCTTTGTTCTATGGTATGACTTTTGGAAAAAAAAATAAAAATAAGTTAAAGTATTCTTGTACACAGAAATAGCGGCAATCAACAAAGCGTTGTCAAATTTTCTTCAACATTCGGACTGTTTCCATAGAAAACTTCAGCAATAATTAATTTATTCAGAACGATTGATGGGTAAGGAAATACTTTTCAGTATCTACACTGCTAAACTGAGAAAATGGCCAACAAAATATTTGTTTGTATAGAGCCAAAAATATATTTAGTTGCCCAACAAAATATTTGGTTGAGTAAACCTGAGTTCGGTCAAAGGAAATTAGACTGCAAACAAAATATTTTGTTTAATCAGCTGTATATATTTGTTGGCCACTCATTTGATTGCCTTCATTTGGAAACACAGTTCGAGATTTTGTTTGCATTTTTTTGTGACAGGATATTAACAGTGGTTGTTGGTGCATTCATTGGTGCTTAATAATGGTATGAACACTCAAATAAAACTAATTCATACGGGAAACTTTAAAGAATATCTGTAAAACTTGAAATATTTATTGGCACGCATGGTACAGTAATTGAAATACATGTATTTTAAAACATTCCAACTTCTCGTGCAGTCATTTTAGCTGAGGTTACGAAGGCGTAACACTCGGGCGCAGGTCATCTAGGTTCTTATCTCGTTCGGGCTTACATTATTTTTATATTAACCGAAACTTTTTAATGTACGTAGTGCCAAACAAATCTTTGTTTGCACCAACCAAATATTTGTTTGGGACAACCAAAAAAGAATAACAAAATTATTTTGTTACAACAAAAAAATATTTAACTGTCCCTATACAAACATTTTATTTGTTTGCGTAAAAAAACCACTTTGATTCAACAAAACCTTTTTCTCTGTGTATTGAGATTTTTTTTTTTTTTTGAACTAATAAAGACAGTATTTTCTTCCAAAGCTAACAATTTTAATTTAAGAAATTATAGTTTCATCTACGAGAAGCTCCGTTGATTAGCGATATGTTATCCTGTCCTTGGTCAAAGCGAGATCCCAAATATGAAACACCTTTGTCTATTCATTTTTCCCATCGGTATGTTCATTGATCCTTGGTGACTAGGGGAAAGGAGTGTTTTGTCCTCTGTTGTTGAATCATTGTTTTCTATTTATTATTTTTTAAATAGTGAAATAAGGTAGAGGAAAGAATCCTACTTTTCCTCTACAAATGTTTACACCGCGATATATTTGGGTAGTACTTGCTTACAGCTGTTGAAATAATGCACTTGTAGTATATGAGCATGGGACCGAACTTCACTCAGCTTTACTTGCTTCTTACGGAATGCAAAACTGCGATCCGTAGATAAACGGCAAACGAATGATGTCGTTACGGCACTTTCTCTCTTTATGTAATGTGATTCGCGAGATTACTTCTGTGGATCGATATGCAAGACAACCAAATGTTTCAGAGGGGATGTCACTCTCTCTTGTGAATACATTCTAAAGCAGGAAAATGTCAAAAAGAAGGAATAACATTAACTAAGAGAAAATTGTAAAATGCTCACATTTCATTTGAACAACAGATTTATTTATGTTATAAACCAATTTCTACGCATACATTGCAATTTCACATTACAAGTTTAGGCATAGAAAAATATAAATTACTGATAACTAAAATGCATATTTTTATTATAACAATTTTTGAAAAATTGTTTTAAGTTACAAATTTTTTTCATACCTTTTATTTTTTGTTAACTTAATTTTGCAATACAGTTTTTATAATATTTCCGATTTATTCCCCTGCACTGTAAAATTGTTTGTGTGTTTTAAAAGAATGCTTTGAAAACCTGTTTGCGAAATTATTTTTGTAACACAGCGGGTAAATAAGAACAAATTTTCAATATGTTACCGTATAATGTAAAGTACTAAAAAAGTATTTCAACAAGCACATTATAAAAATTAAATTTTTTTATAAACATAGAAATAAATAAATTAATTTGTATGCTTCATAAAAGTGCGTGTTGTAAATATGCAGAAAATTTTTTATTTGTAGTGATACAAGCAAGTTTTTGTTAATTAGTTTTCAAATATTTGGTAGTAAAACGTACAAAATATTTTACTGTGTCTTTATTGGAGAGAAATATAATAATGTAAATTGCATGTGTATGAATATATAAAGGTTAAAACAATAAGAAAAATAATTGGATTGTGTAACGTTAATGGCAGTTAAACGATCGCTACAGTTCATCCCTTAAGCCTCGTGACTGCAAAAACGATAACAGTTATGAATATTCTCTGGTTTCCAGCTCACATCTTCGCCAAAACACCACGTGTGACGTTGCTTACATTGCCAGCGTACATCTGTTTTCTCAATAGTTTTTGGCGAGGAATGATAAAATGGCTNAGGATTTGCATCGGAGCCTCGGGGACACGCGAGTGATGGCTGACTTCCAGCAAACATATCCAGTCCTAAATGACTTCAGGAGAAACGCGGAACTTCATGTAAATAATATCCACGCCTCAAGAACTCTGCGGCGAAGGACAGCTTTCAGTTTTCTGATGGCCAAGAAGGCGACGTTCGCTTATAAGACGAAATATTCAGCCTTTGTTCTATGGTATGACTTTTGAAAAAAAATAAAAATTAGTTAAAGTATTCTTGTACACAGAAATAGCGGCAATCAGCAAAGCGTTGTCAAATTTTCTTCAACATTCGGACTGTTTCCATAGAAAACTTCAGCAATAATTAATTTATTCAGAACGATTGATGGGTAAGGAAATACTTTTCAGTATCTACACTGCTAAACTGAGAAAATGGCCAACAAAATATTTGTTTGTATAGAGCCAAAAATATATTTAGTTGCCCAACAAAATATTTGGTTGAGTAAACCTGAGTTCGGTCAAAGGAAATTAGACTGCAAACAAAATATTTTGTTTAATCAGCTGTATATATTTGTTTGGCCACTCATTTGATTGCCTTAATTTGGAAACACAGTTCGAGATTTTGTTTCCATTTTTTGTGACAGGATATTAACAGTGGTTGTTGGTGCATTCATTGGTGCTTAATAATGGTATGAACACTCAAATAAAACTAATTAATACGGGAAACTTTAAAGAATATCTGTAAAACTTGAAATATTTATTGGCACGCATGGTACAGTAATTTAAATATATGTATTTTAAAACATTCCAACTTCTCGTGCAGTCATTTTAGCTGAGGTTACGAAGGCGTAACACTCGGGCGCAGGTCATCTAGGTTCTTATCTCGCTCGGGCTTACATTATTTTTATATTAACCGAAACTTTTTAATGTACGTAGTGCCAAACAAATCTTTGTTTGCATCAACCAAATATTTGTNGCTCGGGCTTACATTTTTTTTATATTAACCGAAACTTTTTAATGTACGTAGTGCCAAACAAATCTTTGTTTGCATCAACCAAATATTTGTTTGGGACAACCAAAAAAGAATAACAAAATTATTTTGTTACAACAAAAAAATATTTAACTGTCCCTATACAAACATTTTATTTGTTTGCGTAAAAAAAGAACTTTGATTCAACAAAATCTTTTTCTCTGTGTATTGAGAATTTTTTTTTTGGAACTAATAAAGAGAGTATTTTCTTCCAAAGGTAAAAATTTTAATTTAAGAAATTATAGTTTCATCTACGAGAAGCTCCGTTGATTAGCGATATGTTATCCTGTCCTTGGTCAAAGCGAGATCCCAAATATGAAACACCTTTGTCTATTCATTTTTCCCATCGGTATGTTCATTGATCCTTGGTGACTAGGGGAAAGGAGTGTTTTGTCCTCTGTTGTTGAATCATTGTTTTCTATTTATTATTTTTTAAATAGTGAAATAAGGTAGAGGAAAGAATCCTACTTTTCCTCTACAAATGTTTACACCGCGATATATTTGGGTAGTACTTGCTTACAGCTGTTGAAATAATGCACTTGTAGTATATGNAGGGGAAAGGAGTGTTTTGTCCTCTGTTGTTGAATCATTGTTTTCTATTTATTATTTTTTAAATAGTGAAATAAGGTAGAGGAAAGAATCCTACTTTTCCTCNTTTAAATAGTGAAATAAGGTAGAGGAAAGAATCCTACTTTTCCTTTACAAATGTTTACACCGCGATATATTTGGGTAGTACTTGCTTACAGCTGTTGAAATAATGCACTTGTAGTATATGTGCATGGGACCGAACTTCACTCAGCTTTACTTGCTTCTTACGGAATGCAAAACTACGATCCGTAGATAAACGGCAAACGAATGATGTCGTTACGGCACTTTCTCTCTTTATGTAATGTGATTCGCGAGATTTCTTCTGTGGATCGCTATGCAAGACAACCAAATGTTTCAGAGGGAATGTCACTTTCTCTTGTGAATACATTCTAAAGCAGGGAAATTTCAAAAAGAAGGAATAACATTAACTAAGAGAAAATTGTAAAATGCTCACATTTCATTTGAACAAAAGATTTATTTATGTTATAAACCAATTTCTACGCATACATTGCAATTTCACATTACAAGTTTAGGCATAGAAAAATATAAATTACCGATAACTAAAATGCATATTTTTATTAAAACAATTTTTTAAAAATTGATTTAAGTTACAAATTTTTTTCATACCTTTTATTTTTTGTTAACTTGTTTTTGCAATACAGTTTTTATAATATTTCCGATTTATTCCCCTGCACTGTAAAATTGTTTGTGTGATTTAAAATAATGCTTTGAAAACCTGTATGCGAAATTATTTTTGTAACACAGCGGGTAAATAAGAACAAATTTTCAATACGTTACCGTATAATGTAAAGTACTAAAAAAGTATTTCAACAAGCACATTTTTAAAATTAAATTTTTTTATAAACATAAAAATAAATTAATTAATTTGTATGCTTCATAAATGTGCGTGTTGTAAATATGCAGAAAATTTTTTATTTGTAGTGATACAAGCAAGTTTTTGTTAATTAGTTTTCAAAGATTTGGTAGTAAAACGTACAAAATATTTTACTGTGTCTTTATTGGAGAGAAATGTAATAATGTAAATTGCATGTGTATGAATATATAAAGGTTAAAACAATAAGAAAAATAATTGGATTGTGTAACGTTAATGGCAGTTAAACGATCGCTACAGTTCATCCCTTAAGCCTCGGGACTGCAAAAACGATAACAGTTATGAATATTCTCTGGTTTCCAGCTCACATATTCGCCAAAACACTACGTGTGACGTTGCTTACATTGCCAGCGTACATCTGTTTTCTCAATAGTTTTTGGCGAGGAATGATAAAATGGCTNCACGTGTGACGTTGCTTACATTGCCAGCGTACATCTGTTTTCTCAATAGTTTTTGGCGAGGAATGATAAAATGGCTTCATGTTACGATTAAGGAATTTAAAAACTAATTAGAGTTACAGAACTCTGCATCTCGTTACCCCTCGTAGACGTTTTGGGCGCTATGAGAAAGGTTGTTAGAATAAAACATAATAAGTCATAAAACGAGGAAGATTAAATTACTATTTAAACACATCCTATAAACGAGTTTCGTAATATCTGTGCATTAGTTTTTTTACCACGAGCAGTCAGCTCCTTAAAGCCTAATATGAATCTATGTGAGACTTAGTCCAGTGAAACACCAATTTACACGGAAACTGCAATGCGAATAATGAAAGCACACAATAAATATCAATCACTGCACATTTTCAGAA
>NQII01000988.1:182066-230050 GCA_002778355.1 Clitarchus hookeri | reverse complement strand
AATCTTTATTAAATAATGTTATTTAAAAAAACACTTTCAAGCTAACGTTAACGTAAAGTTCCTCTACTCAAATAAAGAAAATATTCCAATATAAAACACAATACAAGATAATATGCTCATAAAGAAATTATAAACTGTTCTCTTTAAAAACACTTCTACATACTCAGTATTAAAACCAGATCGCTTCAGTTTCTCCCTCGTCAAAATCTAAAGGAATACAGTCAGCATCTGCTAAAAATAAAGAAAATAAGTATAAGCAAAATGAAAATGAAAAAAACGTATCAAGGCTGAGAATAATATGATAGTGTTATTTCGTTTCATAGAAATTGATCGTTGCTACAGAGGGCCGCGGTAGCGCAGCGGCTAGAGCGCTCGCTTCCCACCAATGCGAACGGAACTCGATTCCCGGCAGGGTCACCCCTGGATTTTCGCATATGGGAATCGTGATGGACGATGCCGCTGTATCCATGCCGCCAATATTCACCGTAGCTCGTCGAATCACCAGGAACACTCGCTGGACATCCATGTACACCACGGTATCCAAAAACTACCATCGGCAGGGCAAAGGTCTGTATTTATACCGGCGTTTATACTGTCCATAGTATCCCTAACTCACGCACGCCGAAAGAAAGCATAACACTGCATCGAGACATTTCTCAAAAGGAAACACAATTCTCGGCTCTCTCTCGCTGCCAAGGATGAGCTGTCAGGCGTTTATTTAGAAGAAGCCACTCGGTTCGTATTCTGAGTATGACACGGACGAGTATGGTGGTTTTAGATCTAAAAAAAGGTTACTTTAGACTGTAAGGTGCTGTCTATTAGCCTTTTGGTTACAAAAACGGCGACATAAAAAACTTTAGTTGAATAAAAAAATTATAGTTGGAAATCTGCTGTGAAGCTCAGTGATTTTGAAAGCTTTTGAAAGCAACCATTAAAAAAAATCACTGCCCTTAACTACACGTACACTACAGTGCACAGTTGCACGCAGGTTCTTAGTTAGGTTGGCAGTGAATTAACAAAAAAGGTTTTGAGACCTGACGTACTGAGCGTTTAATATGTATATTTATGTCAATTGAAGTCTTCTTTTGTTTCTTATACGAACATAAAAGCACAGATTTGCATATTATCAACCAATTTACTTTCTTTAAAATTCATTGGTTTCCACTCAGATGACGCATGAATAAAGTGAGACGGTCTATAGCAATGTTAATCTTACATATAGCGGAATGGTACAAAATGAGATCGAAAGTAGATCTTAAGACAGGCTTTCAAAAGTGTTCAATTAAAAGTGTACAACCTATAAGTATGGAAGTAGCACCCATGCACTGGATAAGATAGGGGAAGCTGTGACGGAAAAACCAACGCTACTTGCAACGTCTGTCACGTTACCCACGGGTAAAAATCTTGACTTTGGCACGTGAGATCTATAAGCTGCGATGATGGACATTTTACGTGTTGCTCAGGTTTTGCACGATATTGAATAAAGTTTATTTAAAAAACCATATTTCATTACCTGTTAAACTAAATAATTCCTCTTCTACACAAATTAATCATTAGTTTCATGGCAGAATTCTTTTCCTCCTCTGTGGAAAATTGTCACAGTTATTCTTCCACTGTAAGTTCAATAATTTAAGTTAAAGAACCGTCTAGAGTGTTAATTTTTTTTATGGAAAGACGATGCATTTAAATGATTGTTCTCTACGTTTACTCTTGAAACTGAAAGCTGTTATAATATAATAATAATGCATATAAGGTTCGCATACAAGATGTGACTGTATCTGTGCCGTCCTAAAATATAACCCAAGAACTCCTGCTTATTATAAAAGTAAATAAACATAGCGAGAAAAATATTTCTACAATACCATTTATTAATGCTTTTTTAAGAACAGTTATCATGTTTAGTGGGTGAGTAGACACCGATTCATAATAGTNGCAATACCATTTATTAATGCTTTTTTAAGAACAGTTATCATGTTTAGTGGGTGAGTAGACACCGATTCATAATAGTGCACTCTCATTTTCGCAAGAAAAAGTTTCATAAAGCCATGTGCGTTATATCCTACTTCAGACAAAGAGGCGGGGACATACCAAACTATATAAAACCTATAGTCATCACTTTCAAGGAAACCCAAATACCTTAACCGGCCTCAGAATCGATAGTCAGCGCTAACCAAATAATTCAACGCGTTTTCGATCGATACTAGGCGGAGAGATCTCGAAGGCCAACAGGCTGACTTCGCAACAAGGACAACACGGGTACCCCGAGCCGTACACAAGTCACCGGCCCTTCTCACTGCACGGTGCCGGAACAGGCCGAGCTGCCCGCCTCCATAGGGATGTATGTGAGTCAATGAGACGGGGCGATAAGGTCAAGCCTCTCAAGTGTTTCATATCCTGTTTCGCCTTTATAACCACAAAGCGAACATTTTCACATAGNGCGATAAGGTCAAGCCTCTCAAGTGTTTCATATCCTGTTTCGCCTTTATAACCACAAAGCGAACATTTTCACATAGTCCTGGAGGAACTTGCGCATACCTCACCAATCTCATGCCGACCTCCCGATCTCCCGTGGAATGAAGTAGAGATTTGGGTACCTCTTAACAGCGAGGTCTTGAGAACCGATGAGGTTGAAGCGTGGCGAGTATGGAGCAGCACCGGAATGAAAGGGCNTCAGTATTAAAACCAGATCGCTTCAGTTTCTCCCTCGTCAAAATCTAAAGGAATACAGTCAGCATCTGCTAAAAATTAAGAAAATAAGTATAAGCAAAATGAAAATGAAAAAACGTATCAAGGCTGAGAATAATATGATAGTGTTATTTCGTTTCATAGAAATTGATCGTTGCTACAGAGGGNAGGCTGAGAATAATATGATAGTGTTATTTCGTTTCATAGAAATTGATCGTTGCTACAGAGGGCCGCGGTAGCGCAGTGGCTAGAGCGCTCGCTTCCCACCAATGCGAACGGAACTCGATTCCCGGCAGGGTCACTCCTGGATTTTCGCATATGGGAATCGTGATGGACGATGCCGCTGTATCGATGCCGCCAATATTCACCGTAGCTCGTCGAATCACCAGGAACACTCGCTGGACATCCATGTACACCACAGTATCCAAAAACTACCATCGGCAGGGCAAAGGTCTGTATTTATACCGGCGTTTATACTGTCCATAGTATCCCTAACTCACGCACGCCGAAAGAAAGCATAACACTGCATCGAGACATTTCTCAAAAGGAAACACAATTCTCGGCTCTCTCTCGCTGCCAAGGATGAGCTGTNGCATAACACTGCATCGAGACATTTCTCAAAAGGAAACACAATTCTCGGCTCTCTCTCGCTGCCAAGGATGAGCTGTCAGGCGTTTATTTAGAAGAAGCCACTCGGTTCGTATTCTGAGTATGACACGGACGAGTATGGTNAAGGATGAGCTGTCAGGCGTTTATTTAGAAGAAGCCACTCGGTTCGTATTCTGAGTATGACACGGACGAGTATGGTAGTTTTAGATCTAACGAAAGGTTACTTTAGACTGTAAGGTGCTGTCTATTAGCCTTTTGGTTACAAAAACGGCGACATAAAAAACTTTAGTTGAATAAAAAAATTATAGTTGGAAATCTGCTGTGAAGCTCAGTGATTTTGAAAGCTTTTGAAAGCAACCATTAAAAAAAATCACTGCCCTTAACTACACGTACACTACAGTGCACAGTTGCACGCAGGTTCTTAGTTAGGTTGGCAGTGAATTAACAAAAAAGGTTTTGAGACCTGACGTACTGAGCGTTTAATATGTATATTTATGTCANCGTAGTTAGGTTGGCAGTGAGTTAACAAAAAAAGTTTTAATACCTGACGTACTGAGCGTTTAATATGTATATTTATGCCAATTGAAGTCTTCTTTTGTTTCTTATACGAACATAAAAGCACAGATTTGCATATTATCAACCAATTTACTTTCTTTAAAATTCATTGGTTTCCACTTAGATGACGCACGAATAAAGTGAGACGGTCTATAGCAATGTTAATCTTACATATAGCGGAATGGTACAAAATGAGATCGAAAGTAGATCTTAAGACAGGCTTTCAAAAGTGTTCAATTAAAAGTGTACAACCTATAAGTATGGAAGTAGCACCCATGCACTGGATAAGATAGGGGAAGCTGTGACGGAAAAACCAACGCTACTTGCAACGTCTGTCACGTTACCCACGGGTAAAAATCTTGACTTTGGCACGTGAGATCTATAAGCTGCGATGATGGACATTTTACGTGTTGCTCAGGTTTTGCACGATATTGAATAAAGTTTATTTAAAAAACCATATTTAATTACCTGTTTAACTAAATAATTCCTCTTCTACACAAATTAATCATTAGTTTCATGGCAGAATTCTTTTCCTCCTCTGTGGAAAATTGTCACAGTTATTCTTCCACTGTAAGTTCAATAATTTAAGTTAAAGAACCGTCTAGAGTGTTAATTTTTTTTATGGAAAGACGATGCATTTAAATGATTGTTCTCTACGTTTACTCTTGAAACTGAAAGCTGTTATAATATAATAATAATGCATATAAGGTTCGCATACAAGATGTGACTGTATCTGTGCCGTCCTAAAATATAACCCAAGAACTCCTGCTTATTATAAAAGTAAATAAACATAGCGAGAAAAATATTTCTGCAATACCATTTATTAATGCTTTTTTAAGAACAGTTATCATGTTTAGTGGGTGAGTAGACACCGATTCATAATAGTGCACTCTCATTTTCGCAAGAAAAAGTTTCATAAAGCCATGTGCGTTATATCCTACTTCAGACAAAGAGGCGGGGACATACCAAACTATATAAAACCTATAGTCATCACTTTCAAGGAAACCCAAATACCTTAACCGGCCTCAGAATCGATAGTCAGCGCTAACCAAATAATTCAACGCGTTTTCGATCGATACTAGGCGGAGAGATCTCGAAGGCCAACAGGCTGACTTCGCAACAAGGACAACACGGGTACCCCGAGTCGTACACAAGTCACCAGCCCTTCTCACTGCACGGTGCCGGAACAGGCCGAGCTGCCCGCCTCCATAGGGATGTATGTGAGTCAATGAGACGGGGCGATAAGGTCAAGCCTCTCAAGTGTTTCATATCCTGTTTCGCCTTTATAACCACAAAGCGAACATTTTCACATAGTCCTGGAGGAACTTGCGCATACCTCACCAATCTCATGCCGACCTCCCGATCTCCCGTGGAATGAAGTAGAGATTTGGGTACCTCTTAACAGCGAGGTCTTGAGAACCGATGAGGTTGAAGCGTGGCGAGTATGGAGCAGCACCGGAATGAAAGGGCAGAGTAAACGGGATATCCCCGAGAAAACCCGCCGACAAGCGGCATCGTCCGACACGATTCCCACATGCAAAAATCCGGGACCAACGCCGCCGGGAATCGAACCCGGTTCACCTAGGTGGGAGGCGAGTAGTCTAATGGGGTGTGAATCGGTTGAAAACTTACCAAAGGACCATATTAAAGCGCAATTTTACATATGCTTTCTTCAAAAAGGGCGGAATAAAGAGTTGATTAAGTATTTAGTACACATGATATATGTTATATTTGAATCAAATTTGGGATCGATTAGGTTATATGGTTGCAGAGATATAGAATGCAACACAAAGCATGTGGTTGCAATTTGGGGGGAAATGGCCTTTAACATTTAGATTTTTGTGACACTGTTTATTTACCGGACTAGACCAATTTGTTTTGTAGTTTCTGAAACACTGTACAAAATCTTGAATTTTTTTTTTGGATGACACAATCTTAACAAATGGGGGACAATGAGTACTACGACTTCGTAAATTTAAATTTTCGCCAGAGGTATTGCCAGCCTACTAAGTGTGGTTAAAATATGTGGAATCAGGAATATATGACAAACTGACATAAAATACTCAAAAGGTAAAAGTTCTGAACTACATATATGATATCAGTTTACTTAACGCTGCATATCATTCAAAATTCCGTGTTAATAGGTCGAATGGTTTCGTAGATATAACGTAAATGCTATATTCTTTCAGCTAACTTTTACTTTATTAGGTGGAAGAAAAATGGAAATATAATTATTTCATTTCCGTGCTGATATTCTGTACTGCAAACATAGTAATTTGGGTTTAAAAAAATAGCTGAATGATCCCTGACAACCAAATTTATTTTGAAAGCAAACATTCGGTGTGGTTGAAAACTGAACATTTTGGATATAGTTACCAACTAATACAAGTATATCGAGTTTAGTTGAATTCGGTCTAAGGGTTCTAACATTCTGAGTGGTAAACACGTTCACGCGTACATGGAGAAACACATCAATGTACGAAGGTAAGCTCACGAACGTAAGCTATAAAATGAAATAAAACGCGTTTCAAATATGTTGTATTAATAATTGGCTATAACACTGACTTAGGAAATAATAGCTTTACGCGCCATTCTAAAGAATTAAAATTTTATGTCAACAATTTTTTAAGGTGTAAAAAGTCCCACGAACTGTTGTGTGCGAAATTGCTTTTGAGGAACGCATCGAAACACGGATGACAATATAAAAATAAATTTTCTGTCTTTACTTTTTGTAGTTTCCAGTGCAACATGAAAAATGCGAATATCTAACACATTAATAAATTGCTATCATTCTTCCAGTGTGGTGTAGAATTGCCGTCGGCGCCTGCATGCCGGCCTTCCAGGTCGGCGAGGGATGAACCTATTTTGAGACGATCCAATCCAATCACGGCCGGCGCGTTGTCAATTAAAGCCACGCATGATTAGTTCCAGCCCCCAAGGACGGAGCGAGGTAGACCGCGCCTCCCCCTTCCCCCGGCAAACTCTGCCAATAAAGCCAGCCGCTTCTCTGAACACTCACTCGTCGAACCTATCTTCTGGGAAACTCTGCTCTGCGTTGTGCGGTGCCGCGACAACCCGCCTGCTATAGTCTGATCACGGTTTCTTCACACTTTCTGATGTGTAACTTTGAAAAATCACCCCATATATGAGTGATTGGTTGTGTCCTTAATATATCATGTGTCACAAGCGTTTTATAATTGCGTCGGCATAAAAATAGCTTATTTCTGGTGATATTGGATTTTTAATTATTAACTGCATATAAATGGCAATATATCATTAATAATACAGTTAATAAAACAGGCAGCACAAGGGAGTGTTGGTAATGCCTGGTAAGAAATGATTCTTGTGCGAAATATTATTAAAGTGTACGCCTACGAATGCGGTACGTTGTCCGTCTGGTGTAATTTTCTAGACTCGGTTAAGCTTTGTTGCATGAGTGGAGTGGAGAGATTTGGGCGGCTCTTAACATCGAAGTCTTGGGAGCCGGTGAGGGTGAAACGAGGTGAGTACGGAGCAGCGCCGGAATACAAGGTCGGGGGGAATGGAATATCCCCAAGCAAACCCGCCGGCCAGCGGTATCGTCCGGCATGATTCCCACATGCGAAAATNTCGGGGGGAATGGAATATCCCCAAGCAAACCCGCCGGCCAGCGGTATCGTCCGGCATGATTCCCACATGCGAAAATCCGGGAGTGACACAGCCGGGAATCGAGCACGGTCCGCCTAGGTGGGGCGCGAGTAGTCTAGCCTCTGCACCACCGCGGGCCCTTTGTTTGTATGAGGCGGAGGAAGAGCCGGAAGGTAGAAATTTTGCAGGGCTTCAGAAAAGTTCGAAGTAACTGTAAATTGACTGTAGCACAGTAATATGGCAGGGTGGTTCCTTTCACGTGGGCGTGGCAATTATCTGATTGGCTGCGCGTGGCTCTGGGTACGAGCTTTGTGTCTTATTGACCTCCGCGTGCTGCGACAGACTACCTGTTTGCTGCGCCGCTGGTTGGCAAGTAAAGTCACCACTGAGTGGCGAACATCGTTACTCCATGTTGCTGGCCAGTGACGACATTTTGTTTGCGTGCACTGCTTCAGATCTCTGTAGAAGAGTTGTTTCGCTTCTGTATTTTTAATTATTCTGTAGCAGTATCACCGGTTCATAGTTCGTAGACTGTAAATTTTTTGTGAAATTAATTGAGAAGTTCTGAAGTATTTTCTGCCACTATCGCAAGATATTTTTTGTGAATTATTATAAGAGTTCTTTGTAAATTTACATACTTTTGTAAGAATTACAATAATAACGCTTGTAAAAATTTTTCTTTATAATGTTACTAAAACTGTATTTATAATACGTTTATAAGAATATTTGTTCTGACCAGCAATCATTAACCGTTAGTGAGGGGTATTTCTAGCAAAATTATTTCGAGCGTAGACAATTTTGTTCCCATTTAGCTTACATTCCTAGGAAAGTGAGGCCCATGCGATCATGCGGAATTTTTATAACCAGCCGAAATTATTATAAAAGTACTTTGTAGGTAAGCAATACCAATACCCGTCGTCCCCAAGCAGACATTCATGAGACAATATATTCTGCAGTTATAAAACCGCTAATATGCAGTCCACCTGCACTTGCAACCAGACAGTGGTTGAAGAAGGTAGCCTTCTTCTTCTGGCCTAGCCTCGCTACCTCTCAGGTAGTGTGGTCAGCTACCACTGTCTTAGGTGTCTTAGGCACACGATGGCGAATACAGGTAAGTTACAACATCGGTCAGGAGGGACTCCTGTCCCATCTCTTTCAGACAACACAGACACAATTCGCGACGCACAATGGCTCACCGATAATAGGCGATACACCGCACCAATAGGAAGACAGCTGCAATCTCCTGCTGCCATTCCAGTAAAGAATAGTTTTAAACCACTTAGGGAGTAAGAATGTTCAGATTTTTCCTACACAGAGTACAGTATTGACGAGAGCTCTAACACAGAAAATACAGATAAAGGAAAACACGCGGAAATAAGCACAAAACTCGCTACTCCGGTGTACATCCCGGACACCAAGAAACTTAAATATATAAATCTTAACTTGAAACAAGCTAAACATATTAGGAAAACCATAATCACAAAGAAAAAACACTTAAAGATAACTGTCACTAGGGGAAAGTACTTTGCTTTCTGTAGGTTTTTGCGAATCTACAACATACCATTCTACACACATGGTAAGAAAAGCGACAAACCAAACAAAATAGTCATTAAAGGACTATCACACGACACAATCATACGAGACTTATACAAAGAGTTTCGGGAATATGGTTTCACGCCGAATAATATCTAGAAGTTTAGAACACCAGCAGAGGCACCTGCAGTCTTTGGGGCTGTGGTGGAGCAACACGACAAGTATGATGTAATGAAAATACCTACATTACACTACACCCCAGTTTGTATAGAGCTGTACAAACAACGCGTCGAAGATGTGGCGCAGTGCACGCGGTGTTGTGCACTGCGCCACACTAAGAAATACTGTACACTGACACCAATCTGCTCTTTGTGTACGGGATCGCACACTAAGGCAGAATGGACACTAAAATACCAAGATAAAGCAAAGTGGGAATGTACACTGTGCAAAAAAAACAGGTCACTCGGCTGTGTGGAAACAGTTTGANAACAGGTCACTCGGCTGTGTGGGAACAGTTTGAAGTAATTCACAAACACGTAGAGACACGCAGGCAAAGGCTGGTGCCAAAACCTGCCAAACAACCACGAGAAATTACACAGGAAAACCGACGAACAAATGTTCAGTCGAAGGCTGAATTCCCTCCACTCCACAACCCATATAAGGAACAAGCACCCACACATCCACAAGGGGGAAAACTCACAGCAAAACAGAAGAAGGGAAAACAACACCACAGAAAATGCGACCATGTTCGCAGATATGCAATAATTGGCCGCTTTTCTGCAAGATACACACTTTGTAACCCTAATGGAACACTTTAGGCTTATAATCAAGCAGGCAAAAGCCATGAAAACACTTCAGGAGAAGCAGATGTTACTTCTCACTGCACTCGTCACTTTGCCTAATTAAATACACATGTTATAACAATGTTCAATTCATATCGATTAATTAATGAATTAATTAAAATGCACCACATACACCTTCTCGTCTCTGAACTTTCTCATTGGCCAGGAACGAGAAGTAAAACAACCAAAGAACGCACATCCTCCTCGTAGACATCTGATTGGTGCGTGACGAGGAGTGCTACATTTCTATAAAAACACAGGACTTCGGCCACAACACTGCATTCGCCGACATACAGCGAAACACACAACACTTTAACAACAACTACAACATATCTAGGGCGCCCTGCCCAGACTGGTTATGTGGGAATTCGTGACAGGTGGGAAATAGCCCCAACCACCACTCGTTTTCCAGGTCGAGAGACACACATGCCAGTCGTGGTAGGGGTCGGGGGGCTAACTTAACTAAGTTAATTTAATGATATAATAAAAAAAACACATAAAATCATAAAACATAAAAAACACACATATATACAAACACATATATAATATATTTTTATTTTTATTTAAACTAACTACCTATAACAAAACGCACCGACCTGATAGTTTGTTGCAGGTCGGGAAGAGGACGACTTGGGTTCAGAGACCGGTGCTAGGGGACCCCCCAACTCTAATTATTTCTAAGGGTTCTATTACACTAATGTCACAAACGCTGAAACGATGAATCGTACCCCGAGGGAGACCTGTATAGGACACCTTGGGAGACTATGGACTCACCGACACACTACATGCGAAATTAATTAGCACGCTTGCAAACAACATTTCAACATGCTAGACATACATCACGACACAACATTCACTCCAGCTGGGAGGCTGGAGGGGAGCTTCACTCCCCCTCCGAACACAAGAAAACGTAATTTACTTAAAATAGGCAACACCAAATAACTCGCCTAAATAAGGGCCCGGTGCCCAAAGCCCTACATTACACTGCCCCTGCCGCCGACCCAGTGATTTGAGAAAGTGTCAGGGTGCTTTTGCATCACAAACACCCAGTGAGTTATGGGAGTTTCGGCTTCCGGTCCCACAACACTAAAAGCCATTCGGTGTCATATGAGGGTTCGGCGGCCACCTGACAATTTTTTATGACATTTAGAAATTCAGTAAATCTCTATATCAATGACATCAACTTTTTCCAGGAGGTGNGTAAAACAAATTTTTTATATTATATACTCGAGAGGACTACTGAGTTTTCGGGATGCAGCACCAGAGTTGAGATGTGGTAGAGTAGTCATGAAACGGAATGGCAGAGGAAAACAAGAGAGCCTCGAGCTAACACGCCGTCTAACGTACGACCACGCAGGGAATCGATCCCGCTTTGCCATGATGATATATCAGTGCACTGTTTACGCGGCCACAGAGGCGCTATAAAATCCATGTCACACTGTCAAACCTATCCATCAAACTGCTTCAATCAAAGCTGGTCTACGAAATTTCCAAGGTGGTGACGTCACCGAAACGGCATCAAAGCTGTCATATTCACATGAAAAAGTTAACTGGCTCCAGTTGACATCAAACATTTTGTGAATTGCATCAGTTCTAAAATGTCTTTGATATTTTGAAGAATTCAGCCTATCAGAAACGTGCACATAAAAAGTGTCATTTCCGAACCCATACAATTTTAAAAAGGCGACCAGTAGCAAGAAACGAATTAAGGTTACAGATATAATTAATTTACATAATATCGGTCACAGCATGTTGGAAATGTACACTAAACAATAAATGTTAAATAAAAATACGCAAGAATTTATAGTGCAGCAAATAGTTTAGAAGTAAAAAAAAATATCTCAAAATTCTTAATATTGCTACCAATAATTAACTGCATGATAAAAAAAAAGCAGTATTATCCCGCTTTAAAAATAATGTCTCAATAAAAATCAGAGAACACTACATTTTTTTGTGCGTTTTGCAAATAATTTTTTTAAACCAAATGCCAACAATTTTTGTGTAACTCTGCAACTGAAATATTATATCTTTACAATAAAGTNAATAATTTTTTTAAACCAAATGCCAACAATTTTTGTGTAACTCTGCAACTGAAATATTATATCTTTACAATAAAGTTTTTTTTTAGTAAAATTGTTTATGCAGGCTTATATTATAGTAAACTGGAAATCTACAGTACTTGCTTATCAAAATGTATCATTATTTTAACAAATACCACAGTGACATGTTTTTTAAATTTGCTCTAATTTAATTGTAGTCTTTGAAAAATTATTTTAGTAACTAATTTCTAAGGAAATATTTCTAAAAATAAAAACTTTTTTACAAAGTACGTCCGTCGAGTAAAAAACTCTGACAGTGTGACAGATTTTCAAACACAGTCAAGATTATTTGACCAACTTTGTTTAAGAGAATAATTTGTTGGCAGTATTTCGTCTTCTGGCGTTATTGATAATTACGTATATTTGAAGGAGAAAGTTCAGCTTCATGATAGGGANTTGGCAGTATTTCGTCTTCTGGCGTTATTGATAATTACGTATATTTGAAGGAGAAAGTTCAGCTTCATGATAGGGACTTAATGCAGCAACAGTCTCGTCACAAACACAGTAATGACAAAACTAAGGACATTACTAAAACCTGTAATCCAAAACTCCTGCTATACCAGTGTTTCTGTTTCTCATTCGCGAGAAATAGATTTATTAGTAAAAAAAAANCTGTAATCCAAAACTCCTGCTATACCAGTGTTTCTGTTTCTCATTCGCGAGAAATAGATTTATTAGTAAAAAAAAATAAAGCAGTCACTGATTTAAAAGAATCCACAATGTCTTCATAATCCACTGCAAAAAGAATGTCCAGCAAAAAAATAGCAACGCAAATCCTTAATATACGAAAAGCCCACTGCGAAAATATGAATGCCAGATAGTGTTTATTTTTCAGTAAATGACTAATACGTTTTGAAATAATATTGCACTAAATTAAGCATCTAAAATTTTTGTACTTGGGCATTATACAAATAAACACTCATTACACATATAAATGAGGAACTGAGACTTTTAATACACAACCATAATTTTCCATAAAAATCAATCAACATTAATATAAACATTAAGTGACAAAACGGGGGACTATCAATTATTCAAGTAANAATTTTCCATAAAAATCAATCAACATTAATATAAACATTAAGTGACAAAACGGGGGACTATCAATTATTCAAGTAAAAACAAAGTATAAGAAGGTAATGTCAGTATTCTTGAAAAGACAAACGGTGACTGTGTGTTAGTTCAAAATTTTCAACCCGGGTGAAGGAGTTTATTCTCTTGGATCTGATCTACGAAACTCCTTGAGGTATAGCAAATTGTTTAATTTTCCCCATGAAATTGTTAACACGCCCGGAACTAAAGGAACGGAACTAGAATCATTGTTTGCCTAACTAACAACCAGGACTGTCAATCCCCAGGAAGGAGATGGTTGGGTCACAATGTATAACAGTACACAGTGACAAAATGGCGTGGCAGTTCCTTTGATGTGGGCGTACCCATTCTCTGATTGGCTGCACGAGGCTCTGGTAACGGGCCTTGTTTCTCATTGGCTATACTGCATGCTACCAAAAGTCCCCTACTCTTTAATGTACGTAGAGCCAAACAAATCTTTAGTTGTTGCATAAAAAATTCTTTGTTTGGTGCAACCAAAAAGAACGATAAAATAATTTGATTTCTACAACAAAATATTGCATTGCCCCTATACAAACAATTAANCATATACAAACAATTAATTTGCTCGACTCCCGGCAGGACCACCTTTGCATCTTCGCACGCGGGAATAGTGCCGGACGATGCCGCTGGTCAGCGGTCTTCCTTGGCGGGCATCCCGTTTCCGCTGCCCTTGCTTTCCGGCGCAGCTCCATATCCATCTCGATTCGCCCTCATATGCTTTCAAGATTCCGTTGCTAACAGCAGCCCAAAACTCTCCATCCCATTCACATCAACGTTGTATCTAAGTTTTATTCACAGGTTATCTTTGATAAACTGTTGTCCCAAATTTGTGAGGCGATTATCTTTACAAAATGAGACCGAAACAATAATATGAGTTATACAGTCTAATTTTATAAATGAAAGAGGTTTTAAATATAAAATTAAGTATTCAAAATATTTTTATTTAAAAATACTATTAATTATATGAAAATAAAAATAGCTTTCGGTGTAGTGTTTTGATGAGTGAAGGAGTTAAAAGTGTGAATAATTGGTTGGTAATGCACTCCTTTTTATTTAGCAACACATGTACTAAACTGTGTAATCGTGGTATATAATCGAGTTTTTTCGATAGATCGTTAATGGCCATGGCCGAATTAACAAGAAAGACTGCTCTCTCTTATAAAATGTTCTCCTTAAAACGAAACACTATAATGAAAAGGGTGCGACAANATTAACAAGAAAGACTGCTCTCTCTTATAAAATGTTCTCCTTAAAACGAAACACTATAATGAAAAGGGTGCGACAATACGCATGGCAGTTATGTAATGTGTTGCGAAGTACATTAACTAAGTGGCATCGCCTATTTTTCTAACGACGGGGTCGATACTACCAACAATTCAGGCATTTTAAACCTTCATTCAAGGAAACAATACACTGGAATATGTTTTTTTAATCTCACGTTGGTCTTGGTATTTATTCAAAAGATAATTTTGAACCTCTTGCTGTTTTAAGGAAGAGTANTTTTTTTAATCTCACGTTGGTCTTGGTATTTATTCAAAAGATAATTTTGAACCTCTTGCTGTTTTAAGGAAGAGTACGTTGCTACGTCTCACATACTTACCTTGTTTACACGGGATATTAACTTGGCAACTTGGAGACTTAAGGCCATCTTGACGACCATGGCCGCACGCTAATCAATGTAGGCAAGCTGAGAAGCTGTGTTAGTAATATGAAGGGGGATCAGTAATGAACTATGAACACGGTTGTAGTTCACCTACCTCTTTGGGAGTCGCATGTAGTTTCCATAAATGTTGTAGGTGCACACCAAAGAAGGAGCAACTTTATGTGCACGTCGAAAACGTTAAGGTAACTTCTTGTACCCGAAGTTCTAATTTTAAATTAATAAAGATAGTTTCCTGGTATATCACTTTGTGACAAATATTATCTATCCCATTTTCAGTTTCGGCAGAATCCGTACATTACTTTATGAGTGTTATAAAATATTTGCAAAATAGCGTTTGGCTCAGTATCACCAGGAAGGCCGTAGATTTCTGCAAAAAATAAGACAGTTCTTCATTTATGACAAAAGCATCATTAGCAGCATAATCCATCACGAGTGTCAATTATACTCGTACCAGACAGCTCATGGTCATCTACTCGTAAAACTGACAGTAAGAACGTCGGTGACAGAGACTAGCTTTGCGTATCTTGGCATAGAAGAGGCCATAGTAGATGGCAGCTTCTTATTAATGTTAACTTCGAACCATATTAACGATTCACTCCCTATTTTGACATACTAGAGCATGACGCTTGTTGGTCATGACTATTGTGGACACAAATAATAAACTGCTCTGCTTTCAGCAAACTGGAGGCAATTTGAGATTCGCGTCTCTAAATATATTTAATTTAATATTTTAACTTATTTATATCTGATAGTAACAAAAATCACAGCCATTAGGCTGGATTCTAAGCAAGCCGCATATATGAAGTTATTTACAACGAGAAATACATTTCCGGTCCTGTATCATGTCCATACAAGTTGTAATGTTTTGCTCTTTGTTTATCACGTAGCTACGTTTTAAGACTACATACTTCGAACTTGGTATTTTTAGTACGCAATTTGATGATGTCTTAATTTCTTGATTATCACATTAACTTTTAAAAAATGCAACAAATAATTAAAAGCCGAAAATGGAAACAAGTACAACCAATTCNCTTGATTATCACATTAACTTTTAAAAAATGCAACAAATAATTAAAAGCCGAAAATGGAAACAAGTACAACCAATTCTCAGATAGGTCTACTGGTTGTACACAGTTTTGCTTGGTTAGGCACTCCTCCCAGAAAGTATGATTAATATGTTACTACATAGCTAACTCTGGTTAGCTAAAGACCGAAAATTCAACAACTTTATTTTAACAACTTAAATCCATTTCCATGAATTAGCTCAGGTGAAAAGATAAAACATTTATTTAACAGAAATTGTAAATCATAAAACATACCTAATAATTTATAGGCGATCTCAGTGCCATGGCCGTCGATTTTGCCACGTATCTTAACACATTTTTTTTTACTTAAGAAAAGTGTCCAAGAACTTATTTTTAGCCTACTTTCTTAAGGAAAGAAAAACTTATGAGAACACTTTCCTGTCTGTGTGTGTATATGTGTTTATGTGTGTGTGTGTGTGTGTGTGTGTGTGTGCGCGCGCGCGCGCTTGTGTGTGTCGCCCCTACAATTTTTGAACGCGTGAACTGAATTTCACCAAACTTGGTACACATATAATACAATTTTCACCAAATTTGGCACGTAAGTAATACTATGATAGGCCAGATAAATGTAAGTAATTTAATTTAACTAGGCATTTATTTTAAAAATAGTGGCCATACAAATATTTTAACTTTATTTTGCATAACTGCCATGCCGTTTGACCAATTTCAAATAAATTTTGTACTCTGACAGTACCTATTACAAGCTTCATATAAACCAAATAACAAACCAATTTGTCCACCATTTTTTAAGATAGCGCTACATTAAAAATACAGCTTTAATGTTATAACTCTAAAACCACTCCACCAATTTTCTTCAAATTTCGTAAGAGTATAACACTATGAGATTCCAAGCAAATGAAAGTAAATAAACATTATTTGGCAGTTATTTTCAAAATGGTGGCCATACAAATATTTTAGGTTTATTTGGTATAACTACCATGCTATTTAGCCAATTTCAACCAAATTTTGTACGCTGACGGTATGTATTACAAGCATCAATAAGCTTAACAACAACCACTACTGTCAGCCATTTTTAAAGATAGCACCACATAGAAAAATAAATTTTTTATATTATATCTCAAAAACTACTGAACCAATTTTCGCCAAATTTGGTACATATGGAATACTGTAATAGGCCAAGGAAATATAAGTAACTACACGTTATTAGGCACTTATTTTCAAAATGGCGATCAGACAAATATTTTAGATTTATTTGATATAGCTACCATACCAATTAACCAATTACAACCAAATTTTGTACGCCGACAGTATCTATTATAAGCATCATATAGGCAAAAAACAACCACTTTTATCAGCCATTTTGTAAGATAATGCTAAATTAATAAATGAAGTACTTGTTTAATATCTCGAGAAACAATTGACATATTGCTACCAAATTTTGCAAACAAGAAGTACTGCGGCAAATGATATGTACGAATATGTATCAAGTATGTCAGACACTTGTTTTCAAATTGGTAACCATCTTGCTATTTTAGCATAGTATGCTATATCTTCGAAACCATTTCATCAATTCCAACTTAACTTTGTAGGCTGGGAGTACTTAGAACACATATCAAATGTGTCTACACAGAGACTCATTTGTTCTCCATTTTGAAAGATAGTGCCACACTGTTAAATAAATTTTATGTCACATTCCTACCAAATATGGCAAACCAGTTGTACTGCGATAAGTGATGTTAATGCTATGTTTTAGGTATTATAGACACTTATTTTCAACATGTTGACATGTAGATCNGTACTGCGATAAGTGATGTTAATGCTATGTTTTAGGTATTATAGACACTTATTTTCAACATGTTGACATGTAGATCTTTAGTTGTTTATGTTATATCGTCAAAACCATGAGACTAATTCCAATGAAACTTTGTATTCTGACTGTATATATTACAAGCATCACATGTGTCAGCACAAAATCTCTTTTGTCCACCATTTGTAAAATAGTATTACTTGACAGATTAAAATTGTGAAAAATAACATGTGTTTTGTGTGGCAGGCATGTTTTAATGGGGTTTATAAAAATTATTATTTTAATTTGTTATGTATATGAGATGTTTAAAGAAAATTCAACCAAATTTTGCATGCAAACAGTATTAANATTATTATTTTAATTTGTTATGTATATGAGATGTTTAAAGAAAATTCAACCAAATTTTGCATGCAAACAGTATTAATTAGAATCATAATTTATGCATACAGAGATATCCTTTTGCCAGATTTTTTTGCAAAATAATGTCAGGTGAGTAAAGGGAACATTTTTCCATATTTCCGAGACAATTAAACTAATTTCCACCAAATTTTGCCCAACTACAGAAGGTCGTGTAAAGTTACATGATTTAAATAGAGTCAGACATATATTTTCGAAATAGTGGCTATATACATATTTAGATATATTTGGCATATTTATTTAACAACTTAACCTAATTCAATAACACTTTTTTTGCTGATAGTACCTATTAGAAACATCCTATAAAGAAACTCTTTTCAGGCAATCTTTATAAGATATTCCTAATTAAAAAAGTTAAGTTTTATGCCATATCTCGAAGGCCAATCAACCGATTTCCATCAAATTATCCACACAAATTGCGTTATGGTAGGCCATTTCAACTTATGTGTTTTTAGTGGCTCAGACACTTATTTTCAAAATGATGACAGTGTAAATATTTTAGGTTAGTGAACCCTATCATTCAAAACATTACACTGATTATATCCGAAGTTGACACTCTGCATCCTACCTCCATGATGCAGTTGATTGCATGCTAGCTTAATTCTGCGAGTTTTTCTGAATTCGAATCCCGGGTAAGTCACTTCGTTTTGTTTTCGTTTTGTTTCCCATGTTTCTGGTTTCACGATATTGCTGTCAATGAGACGTCAACGCCTACCTGTCATCCAAGCTTTAAGAATCTCACTCTAATATATTTGCTCCCATGTATAGGAAAGTAGGCTGATTAGGTATCAGTAAGTTCTTGCTTATAAAAGTAGATTCAATACTCGACCTATCGCCCTTTGTCATGTATACAAACATAAGAACATGATGAAATGCTCAAGAAGAAAAGGAAGCTACTTCATAGCGAGTCTCCAGATGATGATAATGATGACTAGGAAGAGGAGGAACTCAGTAGTTTGGACTGCTTCAGATTAAATGCCTTCCTTGCTATCNCTTGATTATCACATTAACTTTTAAAAAATGCAACAAATAATTAAAAGCCGAAAATGGAAACAAGTACAACCAATTCCCAGATAGGTCTACTGGTTGTACACAGTTTTGCTTGGTTAGGCACTCCTCCCAGAAAGTATGATTAATATGTTACTACATAGCTAACTCTGGTTAGCTAAAGACAGAAAATTCAACAACTTTATTTTAACAACTTAAATCCATTTCCATGAATTAGCTCAGGTGAAAAGATAAAACATTTATTTAACAGAAATTGTAAATCATAAAACATACCTAATAATTTATAGGCGATCTCAGTGCCATGGCCGTCGATTTTGCCACGTATCTTAACACATTTTTTTTACTTAACAAAAGTGTCCAAGAACTTATTTTTAGCCTACTTTCTTAAGGAAAGAAAAACTTATGAGAACACTTTCCTGTCTGTGTGTGTATATGTGTTTATGTGTGTGTGTGTGTGTGTGTGCGCGCGCTTGTGTGTGTCGCCCCTACAATTTTTGAACGCGTGAACTGAATTTCACCAAACTTGGTACACATATAATACAATTTTCACCAAATTTGGCACGTAAGTAATACTATGATAGGCCAGATAAATGTAAGTAATGTAATTTAATTAGGCATTTATTTTAAAAAATAGTGGCCATACAAATATTTTAACTTTATTTTGCATTACTGCCATGCCGTTTGACCAATTTCAAATAAATTTTGTACTCTGACAGTACCTATTACAAGCTTCATATAAACCAAATAACAAACCAATTTGTCAACCATTTTTTAAGATAACGCTACATTAAGAAATAAAGCTTTAATGTTATAACTCTAAAACCACTCCACCAATTTTCTTCAAATTTCGTAAGAGTATAACACTATGAGATTCCAAGTAAATGAAAGTAAATAAACATTATTTGGCAGTTATTTTCAAAATGGTGGCCATACAAATATTTTAGGTTTATTTGGTATAACTACCATGCTATTTAGCCAATTTCAACCAAATTTTGTACGCTGATGGTATGTATTACAAGCATCAATAAGCTTAACAACTACTGTCAGCCATTTTTAAAGATAGCACCACATAGAAAAATAAATCTTTTATATTATATCTCAAAAACTACTGAACCAATTTTCGCCAAATTTTGTACATATGGAATACTATAATAGGCCAAGGAAATATAAGTAACTAAACGTTATTAGGCACTTATTTTCAAAATGGCGATCAGACAAATATTTTAGATTTATTTGATATAGCTACCATACCAATTAACCAATTACAACCAAATTTTGTACGCCGACAGTATCTATTATAAGCATCATATAGGCAAAAAACAACCACTTTTATCAGCCATTTTGTAAGATAATGCTAAATTAATAAATGAAGTACTTGTTTAATATCTCGAGAAACAATTGACATATTGCTACCAAATTTTGCAAACAAGAAGTACTGCGGCAAATGATATGTACGAATATGTATCAAGTATGTCAGACACTTGTTTTCAAATTGGTAACCATCTTGCTATTTTAGCATAGTATGCTATATCTTCGAAACCATTTCATCAATTCCAACTTAACTTTGTAGGCTGGGAGTACTTAGAACACATATCAAATGTGTCTACACAGAGACTCATTTGTTCTCCATTTTGAAAGGTAGTGCCACACTGTTAAATAAATTTTATGTCACATTCCTACCAAATATGGTAAACCAGTCGTACTGCGATAAGTGATGTTAATGCTATGTTTTAGGTATTATAGACACTTATTTTCAACATGTTGACATGTAGATCTTTAGTTGTATATGTTATATCGTCAAAACCATGAGACTAATTCCAATGAAACTTTGTATTCTGACTGTATATATTACAAGCATCACATGTGTCAGCACAAAATCTCTTTTGTCCACCATTTGTAAAATAGTATTACTTGACAGATTAAAATTGTGAAAAATAACATGTGTTTTGTGTGGCAGGCATGTTTTAATGGGGTTTATAAAAATTATTATTTTAATTTGTTATGTATATGAGATGTTTAAAGAAAATTCAACCAAATTTTGCATGCAAACAGTATTAATTAGAATCATAATTTATGCATACAGAGATATCCTTTTGCCAGATTTTTTTGCAAAATAATGTCAGGTGAGTAAAGGGAACATTTTTCCATATTTCCGAGACAATTAAACTAATTTCCACCAAATTTTGCCCAACTACAGAAGGTCGTGTAAAGTTACATGATTTAAATAGAGTCAGACATATATTTTCGAAATAGTGGCTATATACATATTTAGATATATTTGGCATATTTATTTAACAACTTAACCTAATTCAATAACACTTTTTTTGCTGATAGTACCTATTAGAAACATCCTATAAAGAAACTCTTTTCAGGAAATCTTTATAAGATATTCCTGTTTAAAAAAGTTAAGTTTTATGCCATATCTCGAAGGCCAATCAACCGATTTCCATCAAATTATCCACACAAATTGCGTTATGGTAGGCCATTTCAACTTATGTGTTTTTAGTGGCTCAGACACTTATTTTCAAAATGATGACAGTGTAAATATTTTAGGTTAGTGAACCCTATCATTCAAAACATTACACTGATTATATCCGAAGTTGACACTCTGCATCCTACCTCCATGATGCAGTTGATTGCATGCTAGCTTAATTCTGCGAGTTTTTCTGAATTCGAATCCCGGGTAAGTCACTTCGTTTTGTTTTCGTTTTGTTTCCCATGTTTCTGGTTTCACGATATTGCTGTCAATGAGACGTCAACGCCTACCTGTCATCCAAGCTTTAAGAATCTCACTCTAATATATTTGCTCCCATGTATAGGAAAGTAGACTGATTAGGTATCAGTAACTTCTTGCTTATAAAAGTAGATTCAATACTCGACCTATCGCCCTTTGTCATGTATACAAACATAAGAACATGATGAAATGCTCAAGAAGAAAAGGAAGCTACTTCATAGCGAGTCTCCAGATGATAATGATGACTAGGAAGAGGAGGAACTCAGTAGTTTGGACTGCTTCAGATTAAATGCCTTCCTTGCTATCNTGATGATAATGATGACTAGGAAGAGGAGGAACTCAGTAGTTTGGACTGCTTCAGATTAAATGCCTTCCTTGCTATCATAGATAACTTGAAGTCAGAGTTAAAGAGGAGAAAGCAAATAGGGTTGGGACTCAAATTGAGAATTATTCTCTGTGTAAACTCATGAAGAAAGGAGACTTTCTGCACATTCAGTTTCCTGAGGATCTTTAGGATACTCTGGTTGATCGGTTAGAGGTTTTAAAGGCTCAATATTAGAAGAACTAACTAAATTTAACGAGAAACTAAGTCCACTTGAGTTGTGTCAGTTGATACGAAAAGAGGAACTGCAGGCAATCTACCCTAACCTTGACATTGCACTTTGGATGTTTGCGTGTATGTACGCCAGCTTCTAACTGCACGGCCCAGCGTACCTTCCCGTGGCTTACAAGTGTAAAAATAACTATCTGCTTACAAAAATGACAGATGATCGCCTCAGTTTACTTGCAGCCGTCTCTATTGAAGGCCACGTTTTGAAGAAAATGTATTTGTCTGGAATCATAGTCCAGTTAACTCAGAATAAATGGAGGCGAAAAATATTATTCAATTGTATTTCTCACTGTGAACATCCTGATATTTTTTGCGTAAATATATGCAACAAAATTTCGTGAAATCTTTATATCGTTGAACTATTTCATTTTACTTGCGGTAACAGTGTGTATTTTTGTTTCCATTTGTTAGTTTTTCTTCCATTCATAATGCTTACAAAATCTTATTATTGATCAATAATTAAATAATTAAATCAGTTTTACATGCTATTCCACATATAACAAGTATACTCCGGTGACTACATACTGTGTTAAAGAGTGGGATAGATTGCTTGAAAAGGAAGAAAACTTGTGTAGCAAGATAGACGGCAAATTGCTGAGTACCTACGAGTTGCAATGTGTTAAATCTTCAATTGTAAATTAAACCGTTTTTAATTCTCTGTTGTTTACATGACACGAAAATAATCATAAATATGCCATTAGAACAATTTTAAAGCTTTATTTGTAAATTAAAATTACAGATATATTTAAACTTTTCTCTATCCTCGCCGCTTCAGTTTCTCAGTTATTTACTTTACAACACTGTCCTTATTTTGAGAGCCTCCTGAACTTTATCACATACACGACAATATCTATAGAATTTTACTGTGTATGTTGTGTATTATTCCCAACTCAAAATTTCCTTTGTTATCAATTCAGTCTTAACTTACAAAAATACGAGAAGCTAGTGTTATAAATACGCATAACTGCATTAAAAATAACAGAACACAAATTTACTGGGAAAGCGGATGGTTACCCGCCATTTGGCCTAAAATTAGGCAAATAATATNAAAAATAACAGAACACAAATTTACTGGGAAAGCGGATGGTTACCCGCCATTTGGCCTAAAATTAGGCAAATAATATATAATATTAGGCCAAATGACTTTATGCCAAATAACTTCAGGCCAAATAATTTTAGCCCAAGTGATTTTAGGCTAANAATAATATTAGGCCAAATGACTTTATGCCAAATAACTTCAGGCCAAATAATTTTAGCCCAAGTGATTTTAGGCTAAATAATTTTAGGCCAAGAGACTTTAGGCCAAGTGACTTCAGGTGAAATTATTTTAGGCCAAGTGACGGTTCTGAAACTTTTTAGGCCAAATGACGCGCACCCAAACGGATTAACACGATGTTGAAAAAAAAATTTAAATAAAATGTAAGTACTTTACATGTAACTCACTATTTACATTCGCAATCTGCATTTGAGACTCAAGTTCTCTAACTAAGCGGGGGGCCGCTGTGGTGCACTGGTTAGACTGCCTCATACCAAGGCAAGACATGTTCGATTCTTGGCGATGTCACCAGGATTTTAGTATGTGGTAAACTTGGCGGACGTCGCCATTGACGACGGGTTTTATAGAGGTGTTCCTTTTTTCTCCCTTGCGTTACGTCGCTGCTCCATATTCTCCTCAAATCACCTCGAATGCCTCTCCAAGACCTATATCAACATCTCAACTCTCTCAACTCAACTCAAAGAAAATCAAAGTTGGAGCGAGTAAACTAGTTTAGTCAGCAAACTACTCATCGCAAAAGTCCCGCAATGCATTGGGAGTGGAGTGGAGATATTTGGGCGGCTCTTATAATCGAGGTCTTGAGAGCTGATAAGGGTGAGCAAGGGTGGGGGAAACGGGAGACCACCGAGAAAATCCACCGACCAGCGGCATCGTCCGGCACGTTTCCCACGTGCGAAAATCTGGAGGCTACCCCACCGGGAATCGAACACGGTTCGCCTATGTTTTAGGTGCGAGTAGTCTGACCACCACACTACTGCGGCTCCTACCGTGCTTTGGGCTCGTGTGAAAACGTGGCGGATATAAAATGCGTTAATGCCGTGAGCTTGACACACGCTGTGAGCAGGGAAGACTCAATGCCGACCGCCCTCGTGACGCGAGCCGTCGCGACAAAAGGCAGGAAGATAGCACTTAGCCCGTGCCGGCAGTCAGCTGTTGTTCCGTCGTAGTCACCCCCTCCCCCTTCCCCTCATTCACCATCACCGCTGCAGACAAACGCCGTGAATATCACGTCCTTACATCCACCATAATGGTAACTCTCACGCGTAGCTTCCGCAAGTTCCCAGTTCGCCGAGTTTCCCGTGTCAGAAGTCATCCCAACTGTGAATACTGTCGTCGCCTACGAACTGCGCCGGTCCGCCTACTCGCAAATGTTTTATGGGCGTCTGTGCACAGTCAAGGCCCTGTCTACTGCGCATGCGCTAACTGCCCACTTATTCGCCTACGTTAAACTACACAAATGCTTATTCAACTAGTATCAGAGATTATTGTAGGTTAGTTTAAACTGTAAAAACACGTATGGGCTATGAACGATTAACTGAGAACTTTTGAAATCAACCTTAGGAAAATGTCACTGCCACCACTTACAATTACTTTAACTGACACAATGAGTGGCGTACGCCCAGTAAACTTGGTAACGAAGGAGGAAAGTAGTTATATGTATGTATTAACGTTGAATTAAAATTGTTAATTAAACATTTGTGAATACCGTAATGACTGTATTTGCTTTCTGTGTTTTTAATGCGTATGTGTGTAAGAATAAGCAACTTATTAAAATATTTACTTTTATAATAAATTCACAGTTTCTTTCGACCTGCGCTTGGATAAAGTGATGAGGTTCATGGCAATGTTAATGTTACATGTGGTGGAAGAACACATACACAACGCACATACTAGCAGATATTTAGCATGACTTTCAGAAGTGCTCAGTTTACCGTGAACAGCCTTTCTTTCTTTAGCATCGCAGGTTAGTTCAGGTGGTCCATTTTGGTAAGGTTGTTATGTTGAAAAATGATTGGTTAAAACGGACATGCGCAATAATGACGGCCACTCACAAACACTTGTGCACAGTATCCACGGCCAAGGCAGTTCACAGAGATTCGCGATTTCTTGATTGCTGAAAAGAAACGAACATACAGGCTTTAAGGCGACGTGATTACGCACATGCAATTTCACATCGCTTCTATTGTCGACCCTCTTTGCGGCGTGCANCAAGGCAGTTCACAGAGATTCGCGATTTCTTGATTGCTGAAAAGAAACGAACAGACAGGCTTTAAGGCGACGTGATTACGCACATGCAATTTCACATCGCTTCTATTGTCGACCCTCTTTGCGGCGTGCAGCTTTGCAGTTGGGTAAGGGAACACCGAACTTGACAAAAAACGAACCTCATTAATGAATTACAATACTATTCATGCTGATTTTATCTCAAATTCTCGTAGAAAGGTTTTAAGATTACCTGTTGCGATTTTACTACTTGATGATTATATGGAAACTAACATTTTTTTTCATTTGAACTTGAAACAGCGTACGTTAAATAGGAACTAAATTTTAGTTTTACTTTGAAGACTATGTAATGAGTAATTTTGTTTTACCCATGTCGTTACTGCTATCTTACACTGTACTTCATGGCCGAGCAAAGCGGGTTTTTATACATGGTATTGCAAATATGTTTAATTAATGAATTCAGACAGAGGTGATAGTATTATATCCTCAGGTACATAATTACCAACGGTAGGAGTTTCTAACCTGAGTGAAAACACTGCATTCTCTATTTCATCACATATTGGTTTTTTCGACTGTATTTGTGTGAATGCGTTATTCAACTCATTAACTTCCTACTTAATATGGGTGAAAGTGTTTTTAAGAGCATTAATTTCAACACTCGCATTCTGACTGCGAGCAACAAAGTCATCTGTAGCAGCGATAAGTCGATCTGAAATGTTACTAATCACAGGTTTAACTTCCTATAGCACTTTATACACTACATTTGTTTTAAAAACTGCCAGGTGTGAGTGAAAATCTGATTTTAGCTCATTTTGTCCAGCCTCAAACCTGGACTGTAGTTCTGCTTGTACAGCCTCAAAACTGGCCTGTAGTCCTGCTTTTCCGGTCTCAAACCTGGACTGCAGTGCTGCTTGTCCGGTCTCAAACCTGGACTCCGTACCTTGTAACATGTCCAAAATGGTCTGTATAGGGTTTGCTGTTTGCATCGTAGTGTGTGAAATGCCTTTTGCAAATATTGAGTTTTTCTCTGTGGGCTGTCACTTGAGGTCTCATCATGCGAGAAAAATTCTTTATATATGCATAGTGGGCACTGAATTCGGTGGTGAGTAGGAGATCGAAATGTATAGGCTTATCATTGTTACATACTCGTCTTGGTGCCACCTTCATTTCATCATTAATTATGAGTATGTTCACAGTAACTCCAAGATTTTTTTTCGGATTTGGTTATCTAGATAGAAGTGTGGAGAATTAGATACCATCAAAGTTGAACTTTAGAAAAGTGAGGTTTAAGAATTTTGTAAATGTGGTTTATTGACATACATCATTGTGTTAATTTATGTTTTTATGTATAGTTATGTCTCTTTTCATATAAATTTATGAATGTGCTTGGTAACTACCACTGTATTTTATGAAAGTATTGCATCATATAACGTTTGTGGGTTAAAAATGTTTGGTACGAAATTTTATGAAGTTACCTATGACTCAAAATTCTGATGGTATTATTACATCAATGCTTATCATCGCAGTTATTCCAAGTCGTTTCACTATTATATAATGGTATTAAATCCTTCCGCACTAAATACAGTGGTTTTCTAGATTGAAAATGTTGATGTCTAGTTCGTGGTACAATAACTGAAATAAAAAAATAACAGTAAAAATTGAACACGCACTTGCCTATGGGGCCTAATACAAGACAACATTATGGCACGAAACGGCTGCCTGCCAACAGTAATAGCATAAGAAGAAATTAAAAGTTTATATTTGCTATGCTGTAATTTATGTGAGCCAATCAGAAGTTTCGAATTACGGGCGCAACGTTAAACGAACTTGTGGTAGAAGAGTATTGAAATAAACTTCGTAATTACCTACATTTCTGAATTCTGCTTATTTCCACGAACATTTCTGTTCNTATTGTAGGTTAGTTTAAACTGTAAAAACACGTATGGGCTATGAACGATTAACTGAGAACTTTTGAAATCAACCTTCGGAAAATGTCACTGCCACCACTTACAATTACTTTAACTGGCACAATGAGTGGCGTACGCCCAGTAAACTTGGTAACGAAGGAGGAAAGTAGTTATATGTATGTATTAACGTTGAANGCACAATGAGTGGCGTACGCCCAGTAAACTTGGTAACGAAGGAGGAAAGTAGTTATATGTATGTATTAACGTTGAATTAAAATTGTTAATTAAACATTTGTGAATACCGTAATGACTGTATTTGCTTTCTGTGTTTTTAATGCGTATGTGTGTAAGAATAAGCAACTTATTAAAATATTTACTTTTATAATAAATTCACAGTTTCTTTCGACCTGCGCTTGGATAAAGTGATGAGGTTCATGGCAATGTTAATGTTACATGTGGTGGAAGAACACATACACAACGCACATACTAGCAGATATTTAGCATGACTTTCAGAAGTGCTCAGTTTACCGTGAACAGCCTTTCTTTCTTTAGCATCGCAGGTTAGTTCAGGTGGTCCATTTTGGTAAGGTTGTTATGTTGAAAAATGATTGGTTAAAACGGACATGCGCAATAATGACGGCCACTCACAAACACTTGTGCACAGTATCCACGGCCAAGGCAGTTCACAGAGATTCGCGATTTCTTGATTGCTGAAAAGAAACGAACATACAGGCTTTAAGGCGACGTGATTACGCACATGCAATTTCACATCGCTTCTATTGTCGACCCTCTTTGCGGCGTGCAGCTTTGCAGTTGGGTAAGGGAACACCGAACTTGACAAAAAACGAACCTCATTAATGAATTACAATACTATTCATGCTGATTTTATCTCAAATTCTCGTAGAAACGTTTTAAGATTACCTGTTGCGATTTTACTACTTGATGATTATATGGAAACTAACATTTTTTTTCATTTGAACTTGAAACAGCGTACGTTAAATAGGAACTAAATTTTAGTTTTACTTTGAAGACTGTGTAATGAGTAATATTGTTTTACCCATGTCGTTACTGCTATCTTACACTGTACTTCATGGCCGAGCAAAGCGGGTTTTTATACATGGTATTGCAAATATGTTTAATTAATGAATTCAGACAGGGGTGATAGTATTATATCCTCAGGTACATAATTACCAACGGTAGGAGTTTCTAACCTGAGTGAAAACACTGCATTCTCTATTTCATCACATATTGGTTTTTTCGACTGTATTTGTGTGAATGCGTTATTCAACTCATTAACTTCCTACTTAATATGGGTGAAAGTGTTTTTAAGAGCATTAATTTCAACACTCGCATTCTGACTGCGAGCAACAAAGTCATCTGTAGCAGCGATAAGTCGATCTGAAAGGTTACTAATCACAGGCTTAACTTCCTATAGCACTTTATACACTACATTTGTTTTAAAAACTGCCAGGTGTGACTGAAAATCTGATTTTAGCTCATTTTGTCCAGCCTCATACCTGGACTGTAGTTCTGCTTGTACATCCTCAAAACTGGGCTGTAGTTCTGCTTTTCCGGTCTCAAACCTGGACTGCAGTGCTGCTTGTCCGGTCTCAAACCTGGACTCCGTACCTTGTAACATGTCCAAAACGGTCTGTATAGGGTTTGCTGTTTGCATCGTAGTGTGTGAAATGCCTTTTGCAAATATTGAGTTTTTCTCTGTGGGCTGTCACTTGAGGTCTCATCATGCGAGAAAAATTCTTTATATATACATAGTGGGCACTGAATTCGGTGGTGAGTAGGAGATCGAAATGTATAGGCTTATCATCGTTACATACTCGTCTTGGTGCCACCTTCATTTCATCATTAATTATGAGTATGTTCACAGTCACTCCAAGATATTTTTTCGGATTTGGTTATCTGGATAGAAGTGTGGAGAATTAGTTACCATCAAAGTTGAACTTTAAAAAAGTGAGGTTTAAGAATTTTGTAAATGTGGTTTATTGACATACATCATTGTGTTAATTTATGTTTTTATGTATNGAAAAGTGAGGTTTAAGAATTTTGTAAATGTGGTTTATTGACATACATCATTGTGTTAATTTATGTTTTTATGTATAGTTATGTCTCTTTTCATATAAATTTATGAATGTGCTTGGTAACTACCACTGTATTTTATGAAAGTATTGCATCATATAACGTTTGTGGGTTAAAAATGTTTGGTACGAAATTTTATGAAGTTACCTATGACTCAAAATTCTGATGGTATTATTACATCAATGCTTATCATCGCAGTTATTCCAAGTCGTTTCACTATTATATAATGGTATTAAATCCTTCCGCACTAAATACAGTGGTTTTCTAGATTGAAAATGTTGATGTCTAGTTCGTGGTACAATAACTGAAATAAAAAAATAACAGTAAAAATTGAACACGCACTTGCCTATGGGGCCTAATACAAGACAACATTATGGCACGAAACGGCTGCCTGCCAACAGTAATAGCATAAGAAGAANTTGCCTATGGGGCCTAATACAAGACAACATTATGGCACGAAACGGCTGCCTGCCAACAGTAATAGCATAAGAAGAATTTAAAATTTTATATTTGCTATGCTGTAATTTATGTGAGCCAATCAGAAGTTTCGAATTACGGGCGCAACGTTAAACGAACTTGTGTTAGAAGAGTATTGAAATAAACTTCGTAATTACCTACATTTCTGAATTCTGCTTATTTCCACGAACATTTCTGTTCGTGCTGCGTTTGTATTATGAAGATGATAACGAATTGTTGTAAATTTTGTTTGTTAAACTGTTGCCAGTTTTAAACAACCAGAATGTCTGTTATAAAAATTAAAGCAGTGCAAAGTTACTGAGGATTTGTTTGCAATTTTACCACGATCACTGTTAATGTCCACGTGCCCACAGAAATAATTTCCTGGGGGAAAAAAGAGAATCTTACGTTTTCACATATAAACAAAAATACAAACATCTTTATTACATAAGGTTAGCCAACACACTGGTAGTAAATATCCGCGATAACTGTAAAACCTGTCATTTTAAAACCTCTTTTCTGATTGATCGCGGAAAAGCTGGTAACGCTGCTGTTATTTTCTTACGAAAACGCTACAGCGATCGTAGCACAGGCTTTAAGGACTTAATGTGTATATTGTTCAAGTTACGTGACGTTAGATTATCTTTAGAAGTTGAGAAATACTTTAGGGTACATTTTGTGAGGTGAATCTGTGAAATAAATTACCTAAAAAATTTAATTTTTAAGTTGGATGTCGTTCTGTCATCTACATTAGTTTTAAGAACTGAGTCTTCCAGTAAATTTTCAGAGGAATGAATTACTTTACCGAATCTTAATTGAGCATATTTTTTGGGTAACTATATTATTTTACTAATTTTCATAAATACATATTTTAGTTCCATCACGTTATTTAAATTTTATCATTATCTCTGGCCATTCTCTGTCTAGATACCAAACTTTCCTCGACTCCCATCATTTAAATTTTCTTACTTCACCTTCTCTTTTTAAGTATCGGTCGTTTCCGTTTTACATTTTTATTTATTTATTTTTACTTTATGTTGAAATTACATTTACTTTGATAACGAACAATTCGCATACAGAATATGTGACAAGATAGAACCAATCTCTTCAATCAGATGTACGTAAGAAAGGATTAGTCAGCAAGCACCTACATGTTACCAGATAACATTTTTGCTTGCCAAATTCATTTTAGACTACTTTTCTGTCTGTATATATTTGTCCGCGCTAAAAATTATGGAACCCTATAACGGAATTTCACCAAACTCAGTAGCTACACTCAAGGTTCACGGTAGGTTACCCGAATTAGATAGTTTTAGACCATGCCAGGTATTTATTTTTAAATTACAGCCATTTCAACATTTATTGTGTTAACGTCATGTGTCAGAAACTTTTTCAACGATTTAAACATTTTGTATACTGACATTTTGCCATGAACGCATTAAACTCAGACAGGTATATAATTTATATCTACTATTTTTAAAAGTAGCGCCACGTAAAATAAAATAAAGTTTGTGTGTCATATCTCGGAAAACCAGTCTACCAGTTCCAACTAAATTTAGCACACAAGTGGCGCTACAGTAGGCCACGTAAACTTTGAATATTTCCTTCGATCATGGCTTAAGCCCCTGGCACAATAGGCGTTAGTTTCGGTGGTTGTTGGTGGTGGTTGGTGTTGTAGCAATTTAAGTACAGGGCAGTATACATATATGAGATGACACAATAGGCGGTTGGTGGTTGATGTTGATGGTTGGTGGTTGATGTTGGTGGTTGGTGGTTGGTCCTCCATTCATTTCAACTCGCNCGGTTGGTGGTTGATGTTGATGGTTGGTGGTTGATGTTGGTGGTTGGTGGTTGGTCCTCCATTCATTTCAACTCGCGGTTGGTGGTTGGTGTTCGTGTTGGCGGTTTGTCGTGTAGAATTGGGAAAATATTGAACTTTTTACCACCAGCTTTGTAGGTTATCACCAACCGACCAATCAGAATGTGTTTTGTAGTTTGGACATGTGACGGAAAAAAATACGTGAAAAGGTTGAAGTGGAGGAGGGTAAAGGTGCAAATAAAAGTATTGATATCCGTCAGCGACCAGCAGTTTTTTAAATATTAAAAACCCAATGTATAAAAACCTTTGAAATGTATGTTTTGGTTAAATACAATATTTTATTTACTTTAATTTTGGTACAATGCAGTATCTTCCTGTCACATAACATTTTCATTATCGCTTACTTACCTCAGTACTGTTGATTTCAGACCATTAAAATCTAACCAAATGAAAACAATACTACATTTTTTACAGATTTACTACTACCTGGTGGCTCGATCGCGAAACAATTTACACCAACGCGCCAACTGTCTATTGTGCCATGGAATACGTCGCAACCAACTGACAACCACCAACACCAACAACAACACCAATACCAACAGCCATGGGTCTAACTGTCAAAATGATAGCCAAATAATTATATCAGGTTAATATGACATACCCACCAAACCGTTTCACCAATTTCAATCAAACTTTATAAATATGTAATATTTCTATTACTACCATCTAATGTGCATATAAACTCTTTCATGTACAATTTTGTAGGATAGTACCGAACGAAGAAATAAAGCTTTTTATCTCATATCCGTGGAACCAATAAACTGATCACCATCAAATTTGGCAAACAAGTATTGCTATGTTAAGACAGGCGAACTCATAAAGTTGGATCAGGAACTTATTTTCAGAATAGCAGTTTTATAAATATTTTAAGTTCGTATTATGTTTCTAACAAACGGTTTAAGCAATTGTTATCAAACTTTGAATGTTTACAGTTNTAAATATTTTAAGTTCGTATTATGTTTCTAACAAACGGTTTAAGCAATTGTTATCAAACTTTGAATGTTTACAGTTCACTAGTATACAGTATACTTATAAAAAGCCTCAATTGGCGGTCATTTCGCAAGATAGTACCTAATGAAAAAATTAAGATGCCATATCATATGTAGGTAGCTAATCAATACATTTTCTATAAATTCGGCAAAACTCACACTCTTCTGGGTTTGTAATATACGCCCTGCCCTATATATGACACTTATTTTTAAACTGATGGCTTTGAACATATTTTAGGTTAGTGTACCCTGTCTACAGAAATATTTGACCGATTCCAACCGAAGTTGGTATGCTGACAGTCAATTAGTAGAAGAATTTAATAAGTAATAAATATCCCCTTTGTCCGTCAATTTGGTTGATAGCAAAAAATAGTAAAATAAATATTTTGGATTATATTACGGAATCTTGTCGATATATTTTCTTTATATTTGGCAAACTAATATAATAGTATTACCCTTAGAAAAATAAACTTCCATCGAGATTATGTGATAAGATATATTTTTAATGGTGTACGGGAAANAATAGTATTACCCTTAGAAAAATAAACTTCCATCGAGATTATGTGATAAGATATATTTTTAATGGTGTACGGGAAACATTATTTATAGGTCCGTCTGAATACTTTAAATAAGCAATACTTCATATATCCTAATGATATTGCATTATTTAATAAGTATTTTACATATGTAATTAAAAATAAGTATAGCAGAATTTTGTACAACTCGAATGTATGGTTGCACAGGTAAGTACTTCAATAAATATTTAAACTCCGGCTATATTCAATTCTAGAATATTACTTTCTCATGCCTCTGAGGTAAAACTGGACACAAAGTACGAAAGAATTCCTTTTTTTAAGAATTATATTTAATCAACTTAACAACCGAGTGGCAGAGATGTCGGTTGAAAACAATATTTATACTTATTCAGTCTTATTAAATATTTTATCAGATTGGAGTAAGCCACATGTTAAAATAAAAATTAATTTGCGTTTAGTGAAAATAAACTGCTGTCTTCCAAAAATCAACAAACTCGCTAGCAACCTATACACCAAGGTTGGCTCACAAAATAAAAATGAATGAACTATCACACATAATGGAAATAATCATTGACTGGATAAAGTGGCGCTGGAAATAAAAATGTACGAAGTTAACCTGCCTATATCGGTTTACAAAACTACTAATTTAGTTGAAGTATGTTACAATGAACATCACAGGATGCGAGAATGTTGCATCACAGCAGCCTCCACACTCCGGGAAGCGAAGAAATGCAGACTTTCCGACGTCATCTAGCAGCACCTCTCTCCACCTGTGCATCTGTACGTTAACGAGATGGTAGGAACAATGTGTAAACAAAACAACAGCAGGGTAATGCCTAAACTACAAATGGCAGACTACAGTAACAGCAAGAAATAATTCTAAAGTAGGTTCGAAAAAGAAAGGAGGAAAGATCAGTCTGTTCCACCTCGTTTCATACACTTTCCCTCTTGCGCCACCGAGGATCTGAAGGAAAAAAAAATTCGGAAGAACTGGGTTGGCTGGGCTAAAGTGTGAGGGTTGAGATGAAAATAAACATACAAACCGATACAATTATAATATAACAAATAAAAATTAGTAATTCTCATTTAGCGGCTAGTAACAACCACATAGTGCAAATACTAGTGCAATCCCTGGAAAAATTATTAATGGATTCACACACCATACTTATTTATCGTCAAAAATATACAAGGGAATTAACAAACAATAACAAACTACAGCTACGGTATATAACTGCGACGGTAACAGAAAAAGTAAACTGCTTAATAAACTCGGATAGTTGACTAGTGTAATTTTATTAGAGTACCACANCTACAGCTAGATGATAAATGCGACGGTAACAGAAAAAGTAAACTGCTTAATAAACTCGGATAGTTGACTAGTGTAATTTTATTAGAGTACCACATTTTTCGAAATTATATATTATTTTCATGGATTTTTATTTTGGTTTTTAATCATTGTTAACATGTGCTGGATATAAATTAAGGGCTTCTAATTCTGATACAGATTATATAACTGGTAATGAATTTCTCACATATATTTTACAAATGATACTTCTCTTATATATGTCGTCATTAAATTACAGGTATTAAATTACTTTAAAACCATGTCAGCCATGTGCGATTTCGTATGGATACCAAGTCACAAATTCGCTCAAAAACCCATCTAGCAAATTTACGTCATTTGCGAGAGCGATGATACGGGCCACAATTATGTTTGGTCTATGGTTTCATACCAGCATTTTCCTGTTGTAAACATCATGTGAATCTTATCAGTTTAAATTGAATTATGTTAACATTAAGTTTTGTTTGGCACCTCCGAAAATGTGAAATGTCATCCCCACCTGTTTTCGTAGAAAGACAAATAAACTAGTTTGACTTACCCACTAATCACTGCCGTATTCGGCATTTCAAAATTTTAAATTTAAGTAAATTGCGGTACCATCTTAGGTAATTTATCCAAATGGTTATTACATTTACATATTATGCGTAAAACATAAAGTTAATAATCAGAGACAGATCATACTGGAAGGTATTAAACTGTTACCCACAAGAGTATAGGCGTTTGTTTAAAATGGTTATAAGCTCTTTAGGGATTAAGCGTTATAACTAACTGGCTGTGTGTGCACCGCACTAAAAAGAAGAGTTTAAATTTCACGATGAATGTGTTTTATTGCCCTCTGAGTTCGCAGGAAGTTGAAGTCACGACTTAAAATTTTATCCAACCTTTTCTCAAACTAAGTTCTTTCGAGGTAAAGATAAATGGTGTTGGTTGTGTGAGCGCGTGGGAGAGAAAGAGAGAACTAACTGACCAAACTACTTTGAACTAGCGTACCACAGCTGATCACGGTATCATTTATTTTCCACGACCACATGGCGAAAGAAAATTAAAACCTTTGTAAAGGTCATCGGTGAACTCTCGTACGGGCAGAGAAGGTGGCGTAGTGGTACAACATTGGACTCGTATTCGTAAGGATACCGGTTCGATTTTTGGACCGGCAATCCATTTCCCTCCTTTAAATTACTCCGGGCGTATGTTCTTACAGTTCTTTAATGCATGTCATTGACTATTCTTTTCCCGTTACCAGTCGTCTGAATTATTTGTTCCGTTTATAATAACCTCGCTAACGACGAAAAGTTAAACACTACGAAAAAAAGTAATGTCGGAGAATAACAGGAAAGGCAGACTTCGCCCCTGAATGGGATGAAATAGAGTAACGCCCAAAATGGAGAAGTGATAAATGCATTTGAGAAGAAAATAGAAACACTCTGATAATATTAACCCCTTTTAGCAGAAATAATTACTGTGCAACCCAAATTCGTAAAGTCCGAAACTTTAGCACGCATGGTCCCGTTTTCATTACCATCAAAGTCAGACAGGTGTGAAGTGCGTAGTTTCCGTAAACATGTCAGTGCAGCAAGAGACAGTCGGTACACTGTTGTTATACTGTTGGCACTGCTGGGTGACTGCTGGCGCCAAACAACTGAAGGTCTCACACAAGTGACCCAGCTGTAGTTAACTGCCGGCAACAATACATCTGACCTGCCATCTATGACAAGTTGATGGAATATCGATGGCTACGAGACTGATAGTTAAGAGCAGGCATGCCATCAACTGCCCGCAAAGGGCACACCAGCAGAATGGCAGCACGTAACTGGCCCCTTGTGCTGTCCACTGATGACAAGCTGTAGGTATTTCGTACACTGGTGGGTCAACTGTGGGCCGAGGATGGCTTGTAGGTGTTGCCAGTTCAGGTCCGGCAATGGTGCCGGGTGCATTCCGGCTGTATGCCAGCTTTCAGGCAGCTCTATGCCATTGATGGGCCATTTGTGTTTTGCTACATGGGATATTATGTCTAATACGAATCGATGAAGCCAAGTCGTCATAACCGTCTACGCGAAACTTAGTTTATCTTTCACTTCTCATTTAGGGTGAAATCTTGTAAGTTACATTTGACACACTTCCACATATCCGATCGGCTTGAAGCCTTACAGACAAACGTAGTTCCTATGAAAATGCAATATTTTCATGCACCTCCCCCTTAACANCCGATCGGCTTGAAGCCTTACAGACAAACGTAGTTCCTATGAAAATGCAATATTTTCATGCACCTCCCCCTTAACATTCTCTTGCTCTCTCTCAGTTGCAGAGCACTTACAGACAGGCATCCTGCAACATTGCATGTGAAAGTATGTGGGCTCTAATAAGGACATGACATGATGCAGCGAAGCAACTTGAGTTACGAGATGAGAAGATTACTGGTTGTTCCTCGCTGTGCTGGGTCCCCGGGGCGGCTCGTTCATGGCGCGAGTTGCTGCAGCCGGTGGAGTCTTCCGTACGGTCCGGGACAGGATCATTTAAGATATCCGTATTTGTTGACAGCTTGTCATGAGGGCCTGGGCTGTGAGTAAGAAAGAAAGTGCTGTATGTCCACTTTTCAGGCTCAAATAAGAATAAAATCCGTGTTTGTTGACNGGGCTGTGAGTAAGAAAGAAAGTGCTGTATGTCCACTTTTCAGGCTCAAATAAGAATAAAATCCGTGTTTGTTGACAACATGCCAAGCGGGACTAGAATGTAGGAAAGGAAATGCTGTATCCACATTTTTATTCTCAATGACTAAACACCATAAAATAATATTTTGCAAAAAAATATATTTTTAAAACATTGGCTTGAATGACTAACTTACAAGAATTCCGTCGTATTACTGAAAATAAAAGCATTGGGTATTGGGCGTTAATGTTTATTAATAAAAGTAATACAAATCCTATTAACTTAACTCCATGTTTTTTTGTTATTGTGGTTAGATCTCAGCGTAGACACTGAATTGAAAAATTAAACTGCTCAAAATCAAAAGGAAAACTAAGCTGCGTGTTTCTTCTGGAAAGTACGGTACAAGTTAAACGAAACAGCTGTAAGAAATATTAAAATCTTTCCCGATTACAGTAAGACAGCTCCTATCGTAAGATAAGAAAAAGAGGAACTCAACATTTTGCCCATGATATAAGCATTTATCAGTCACACTGCCTTTCGGTATCGGGTATAGAAACCTGATTTCCTTTGCTTGCTACTTCCAGTTCTTAACATGTTCTTAAACTCTATCTTTAAAATTATTTTTTACTTATAAGTTTATACATTTTGTTTTAAAACATTCAAAATGGGTGTCCTATGNACTCTATCTTTAAAATTATTTTTTACTTATAAGTTTATACATTTTGTTTTAAAACATTCAAAATGGGTGTCCTATGTCCTATCACTTTTGTACAGAACTGTGTGAAAATATAATTTATACATATAAGTCACTACTAGCGCCAGAGGTTTTCATTTTTAGATATATGAGATAATTTTTGAGGAAGTTATTTAGGCCGATATAAAATATATTTTTACCTTTTATAAAAATGTTTTACCTACACCCGGCGGAATTGTCCNACTCTATCTTTAAAATTATTTTTTACTTATAAGTTTATACATTTTGTTTTAAAACATTCAAAATGGGTGTCCTATGCCCTATCACTTTTGTACAGAACTGTGTGAAAATATAATTTATAGATATAAGTCACTACTAGCGCCAGAGGTTTTCATTTTTAGATATATGAGATAATTTTTGAGAAAGTTATTTAGGCCGATATAAAATATATTTTTACCTTTTATAAAAATGTTTTACCTACACCCGGCGGAATTGTCCGTACGGTCCGGATAAGGATAATTTAAGAAATCCGTATTTGTTGACAACTTGTCATAAAGGACTTGACTGTGAGTAAGAAAAGGGTTCTGCCATACCATAGGCCTAAGTTACATTTTGGAATGTTTAACGAAATTTTTCGCATGTCGCAGATTAAATAATAGCTGCTCAGGCTTTATCAAATCATTACAAATCCACTGCATTCGTTAAATTTTTTACTAGTGGCTGCCGGCATGGATACAAGTAATTTTTACTTGCAAGCATTCACAGAAATGATACCAGCAACAGTGATACATGTAGAATATGTGTGTATTAGGAAATAGATGAGTTGAACGCAATTGTGTCTGGCGTCGGAGCTTTGAGCTGTTAATGCTCTGTCATTCCGGTCATACGGCGGCCATTTTACCCTCCAAATTTCCCGTTTTTCCATAGCAATCAACAAATTTTCCATCAAAATTTCCCTTTTTCCTTTCAAACTTCCCTTTTTTCCTCAAAATGTCTTCTTTTCTCTCAAAATTTCCCCTTTTTCTCTCAAAAAAGCACCGATCCCCCCTCACCCACTTGCAAAATGATACATTACAAATTTTAAATTCGAGTGAAACTAAATTTTTTAAATAAATATACTGATTTTCCTTATTTAAAAGACGTAGTCATTCAAATGTCTACATTCAAATGTCTACATCGCATATGTTCTACATACATATAAATATGTATACATTCACTGATGAATGAAAGAGTGATATTTACAACTGGACAAAAGTTACAGATTCTCGAATTGGTGTGCCCTATGCCTACAAAACAAATATGGCCACGATATTGTGGAAATGGTCTACAGGTCGCGACCACAGTCACAGACAAAGAACTTGGCTGCCAACATACTCATATGCCGATATCCAACTGGAATGATAGAGCATGAATACGTGGTCGACTCAGTCTTCATCCTGTCTCTGTAGTACAAATCTCAGTTTCATACTACTGTTGATAATGGAATACCCACTTAAGAGATAGCTTAAGTACACTGCAGAAGTAAAGTTCGTATTACATAAATAGTTCTTGAAACTCATAATCTTTCAATTCCGGACTGTGCGAATAATATAAGTGCATATACCGCAATGCATTGCTGTATTTCCGGTTTCGCCCGTCCGGGAAACGTTAACGNTGTGCGAATAATATAAGTGCATATACCGCAATGCATTGCTGTATTTCCGGTTTCGCCCGTCCGGGAAACGTTAACGTGCGAAAGAGTCCTTAGACATGTGTTTCTAAAACTTCGTGATTTCGAGGACACCTTTGATAGGTTGTACATTTTGCCGGCTCCCCAACCTTTTCTTTAATAGAAGTTAACAAATATTTTTTAAAAAATTACAGACTTACAGTTTAATTAATACATTTGTATGAAAAGTAAAACATACTAGTATCATTTGCATACCCATGAATATAAGCAAAGAACCTCCAAGGGTCAGCGGATTGCTATCGTAAAGTCTCTAACGTAGGTATCGCAAATTTTAACCTTATTAAGGTGGTGGTATCCTTGCCNCAGCGGATTGCTATCGTAAAGTCTCTAACGTAGGTATCGCAAATTTTAACCTTATTAAGGTGGTGGTATCCTTGCCACCTTGTGTTTTTATACATATTTATAACTTACTGTTAACATTTCATATTAAAATTCAAGCGTTATTATTACACAGAACTGCTTTACAGAATTCCTGAAAACAGAATGTGCTGATTCAAGTCTCTATTTTNCAGCGGATTGCTATCGTAAAGTCTCTAACGTAGGTATCGCAAATTTTAACCTTATTAAGGTGGTGGTATCCTTGCCGCCTTGTGTTTTTATACATATTTATAACTTACTGTTAACATTTCATATTAAAACNATAACTTACTGTTAACATTTCATATTAAAATTCAAGCGTTATTATTACACAGAACTGCTTTACAGAATTCCTGAAAACAGAATGTGCTGATTCAAGTCTCTATTTTCTCACGTGAGACTAAAAAAGAATAAATTGTTAGTTAATCTTTATTATAGGCTGTTCATGGTAAACTGGGCACTTTTGAAAACCCTGCTTAAGATCTACTTGTATTCACTTTATGTATTATTCCACCCTATGTAGAATTAGTATTGCCGTGCGCCTGCTCACTTTGTTCATGCGTCTTTTTAGTGAAACTTTGAAAGTTGTAAAAAAAAGTAAATGCTTTACAAACGTGATAAATATCACACTTATACGCATTAAAAAAAAAGAAAGCAAAAACAATAATTTTAGGGTTCACAAATGTTTCTAACACTTTTCATTCAATGTTGATACATGGAACTACTTTCCCTTCGTTGTTACCAACTTTACTGGGTGCATGTCAGTCAGTAGGAGGTGTAAGATGGTTGTAGTGCGCTGTTGCCAGTTCGTCTCTCCTCCGTTCACCGCAAACACTCCCGACCGGCCGTCGGTGGTTCCTCGGCTCGCGCCAAAGAGGAAATAAGGAGGGCTCGCACTCGCGAGTGGATGACAGAAATTTGTCGCACTGGCCATTTATGTCTCAAAACTTTCAAACACTGTGTAAACCAGTAAAAAATACAGACATGACTCTTTTAACACTTATAAAAACATTTTATTCTAATAAAATTTTATATTTTTTTAAGTTTACATATATAATTCTATACACCTTCATACGAGATAACATATACGGAGGTAGTTGATAACTAATCCAAAATCGAAATAAATAGCAATTTTAACGTACCTGTTCAATGCATAAATGTGTCTATATATACTTGCAATTCTTAAACTACAAAAAAGTAATGTTATGATTTTCGCAAAGTGATACCGCAACTTGAAACGTCTGGTTCGAATACGGCTTCTATATTTAAATTAACGTACGTAGTCGTACGGTTTTTTACAATGTAGGAATGTTGGCTATGCATCGTAGGATATATGCAACTTGCGTATAAATGAGTTTTAAATTTTTTACATTTCTGAAAGAAAGTGTTTTGTTTCACAGTAAAAGGACAAGAAATAATTCGATTACCTTCCATGATTTATATAAAACAACTTGTCTGGTTTGCAGGTAACTTCTAAGCTCGTCTTTTCTTCTTTTGGACCACTATGTGCCCTTCAATCACATGTAAAAATCAACACTGCCTGTGATATACCACTGAACAGTACTCTTGTATGAACGTCGCCTATGTGACAGTGTATGTAAGACTTTGACGCTACTCCCCACCGTAGGATACAGGATGGTTCATAGGGTCTGAGTTATCTCTCTGGCGCAGACTATGGGCGCCTTGGATGTTGAATAGGGGTAGTAAACCATAACTTCATAACATCTTGGCCTTAAAAGGTGTATATTTCACGGAAATTAACACATACTTTACCGGAAACAAACACATACTTTTCCCGAAATTCACACATACTTAACCGGAAATACATATTTTACCCTAAGAGTTATGAGCCGGAATGGCTGAAAGTGCTCTGGCTAACATTTCTGACGCTGTGGGAAACGTTAGGCGTCGGCATGTCCCTGAGCGACGACACTAGTACTTAGCTGCATTGGTAGTTCTGGGCGTTCCGGCGGTAGGTTGAGGTCTGGTGAGTTGGACGGCCTTTCACAGACCCTCGGTTGTTCTTGTTGGCGGGGTGAATTCCGCTGGCTTCCTCCTCCGGTCTCCATTATGGCTCTCCACGACGGACTGTTGCGGGGTTCTCTCCCCAGTGACGTAACGATTGACTCACTGACTGACTGACAGATTCCCGCTCGGTATCGCACTTCGCGTCCCGACTTGGTGCTCCGACTGTTCTATTCACATCACACAACTGACTAATCTCGCGTCTCAGCATGGCACTCCTGTGTGTCACCTCTCTGAGGGGGTTACAACTGACTCCACGTCACTGACTCTGCCGGGGTCCAAACCCCAGCCTCGGTTGACTGACTCACCCGACTGCCTTGCGTCTCGACATGGTGTTACGACTGCTCTCGACGTGGGGCTCTGACGAGCCCTCCACCGGATGTACGCCTCTCGGCATGACATCTCACGACTCAACCAAACTGTTCTGATTCAACTGATGTCGACTGACTGACTTATTCTGCCAGGCTCCAATCCGTGGCCTCGGCGTGCGATATCACTGACCCAACTAATTCAATTGATGCACTGGTTCAACTAATTCACGACGTGGGGGTCCGGCAAGCCCCTCACCCATTTGCTGGCGCCTTCTGGTGCAACGTATTACAACTGGCTAACCTGAACTGACTATCCCCTCCTTGCCCGCAAGTCGGCTTTTAAACTCTCCTGATCTCCCCCAGATCCTCACAGTGTCTTCCTTGTTGGGGGAGGGGGAGGGGGTGACCTGCGGCCCTATGGCCAAACTCTGTCAGCTCTTCTTCCGTGTCTAACTAGCGTTGCATTGGCACAACTTTAGCTTACGTCGACATTTTTGCGGCGCATGTCCATGTTCTCCTGTGTTTTGCTAGGGGAGGGGGAGACTCTTGGCACAACTGCTAAGCTCTGTCAGCCCTTTTATTGTGTATCTCGGGTGGGTTGGCGATATTCTAGCCACTGCCCTCCTTGGCACGTGTCTTAATTCCCTTGTGGGCGAAAATCGCTAGCATACCTCGGCATGACCTCGGCACGCATTAATGGCTTGTACGTCCTCTCGGGTCGACCTGACCTGGCCGCGCGTGTCCCGCAGCGGGTGTCAACTGTAGGCGCTAGCGGGGAGTAAGATGGTGGGGGTGGTCAGCGTTGCTTCTACTTACAATATGCGTTACGCATCAACTTTATGTGTATAAAACGAAACGAAACCGGTCTGAGTTGCCCGAAGTTTGAACATTGAACTTTTATTTGGGCGTTAAGATCTCGCATAATTTACTGTCTCACAGTCAATATTTCTGTATGCACGCTAGGTGGTGTTTATGTGAGCGTATGTGCATTTTGGGGCATTGATTTGTTATTAAAAGTTAATTTTTAGCAATACTCAGTTAACCGCAAACTAGCTACAATTATGTGTTTCTTCTACACTTAGCACAAATGTTTTCAGCATTTCAAAACAAAACAACATCGGATAACCGTGCCTTATTAATTATCATCAAAGCTTCAGTAAATTTTAAAGTGCGAGGAGTGTGACCTGGCACATGCATAAATGTATGTAGTCGAGTCGAGGTGACTGCTAAATTTAAATTCTATCGCGTGCAAAACATTTATTCCCTTGTGAAGTTTTCGTACAGTATTATCTATAAAGTTGGTAATTTGAAGAGATTTGCTTCGACTCACAAATCTATTATGCAGCTGGCCTCAGATGTCCGTCTACGGCTAACAGAAGAGCGCGGTAGTTGTACGATGACGTTTCCTAAGTACTAACTGGGATTAAGTTAACAGACTATATTTGCTTTCTTATTAATAGATTTGTCAATAGGAAGTTTCGACCACCATTCACATTTCTGTAAAAATATCGGAATGTTCAATTTATCTGCAGGGGGTGGGTATAATGAATAAAGCGGAATTTATAGAAACGTAATGAAAAAAATTTTTACCAGTGAATTTAAAAAAAAAAAGAGCGTTTTGGGGTTATTAAATAGTCTGTACCAGAAAATTATGTTCACTGTGAAACTGATTCTGATAGTGAAGTTAGCATAGCTTTGTCCCTACCACACCACCACCTCTCATTTTCATATTCTGTGCATGGGCCTGTATGTATGGGTAATTATGTACGTGTGAATATATGTATATGCATGTATGTATGTGTATGTGTGTATATGTGTGTATGTTTATATGTATATATGTATATATGTTTGGGGTTAAGCCTTGTCTTCCATTAAAAATCGTGTGACGTTTATACTGGCATTAACGGTGCTGACGAATGTGTTAAGACCAATGTTAGAAGAAAAATTACTTCACGATATAATAAAATTAATCATAGTTTACAGCATTTATGGTTTTATCAAAATGAAAGTTTTATTAATAATTTTAATTCTAATACTTGACATTGTTACGGTCAAAACGAAGGGGTGGGTTTGCAACACTCATTTTTGCCCCNCTCCCCAACCAAAAATCAAAACTTTATGATCATGCCGCTTTTATTGGTGTATAAGTGTAGGCAGTGTCAAATGTATAATAGTATATTTTCTGTTTGTCATAATTTCAAAGTAATTCTGCTTTGCAGTATTTGTGGACCTTACAAATAATGAATTCCGTAAGACATAAAATATAATATAAGTAGAAACATCCTTTGTGCAAACACTGCCAGAACATTGTCACTTCGGCCAAATATAGAAAAGCCAATTTACTGTTTCAAAAGAGCGGGAATAATATTGCTTCACAGTACAGCATCACGATGTTTCTGAGTTGAGAATATTATTTTCTTTTCATAACTGAGAATTTCAATACTAAGTAACAAATAACAATAATAATAGGTAGCAAATAAAAAATGTTCCCTACACATATCCGTGCTTCTGCTGGGGGTTATTGCCAATACCTAATCATTTTCTTTCGTAAATGCATTACAGAAACCATATGTAAGGTATATTTTTGTGTAGNGGTTATTGCCAATACCTAATCATTTTCTTTCGTAAATGCATTACAGAAACCATATGTAAGGTATATTTTTGTGTAGCAAATACGTTATCTGAAACCAATATTACCTTTCAGTTTTTTTAATTAAGTTTGCTTTGAGCCGTGCTTTAGTGACCAAGTGCTGCTTTTTTTATTATTCATAGCCATGTGTGAATATGTAAATGACGTTATGTGCGTCGGCTGCGATGCATATAGCAAACTAAAATGAAAGTTTTTCGCCTAGGAACGTGTGAGAATACATCAGCACAACTAGTCGAGTGAAAAACAAGACACGTATTGTAACGTAAATATTTCAGAGGCTGATACTGCTAATGCCAGCAACCTATCGCCCAAGGCCCGAGGCCCGTGGCAGTGGACACGAAAGCGATCTGGCAACGCTGTATCTGCTGGCTCAATTTACCGTTACAACCATCAGCAATGGTGTGTCCTGAGAAGGGGGGAGACGCGGCGTATTCTACTAGTACTTTATTTCCTCTATGGTGTATTCAATGACATCTCGAGCACAGCCCTTTTAGTTCTGGCGTGTCGTGCAGAGCGCAGCAATAAACAGAGCTATCTTTAATGCAAAAAAATATGAATTCCACAGCTACATCGTTGTTGGCGTAGCGTTTAAATACACGGCTCAATATTCGTTACCGGTCACACAAATAAAGAATCTGTCAGCGGTTTTGTTTTCTAGAAACATGGCAGAATGCCACAACGAAGTCAATTTCTAACTATACAATAATAAAGTTTTGAAAAAACTCATTTTAATGATGTAGTCTTTGGCAGGTTGAAACTGCCACATACAGCGACTACTAAAGTATATAATGTAACGGTTACAACTTCCTACATGTAAAATGTTGGTTTCTTGCCAGAGTATATAATCTCATCTGAACCCACGACATTTTTTTCGTTCAAGAATAAGCAGCAGTGTTGTTTATAAAGCTTTTTCTAAAAACGTAAAAATTATATGATTTTCTAAAATATTAAAAATTTTTATTGATTCTAATTTTTAAATAATATTTACATGAAATAATTTGACAATATATCTAATATTATCAACATAATTCCACGGGAATAGAACTTGGCACATAGCTAACACTCTTCCTTAATATATGCCCTGTACCCCGACAACCCTCGTTTCCAAATATTTGATCTGAAAAGCAAACTACAGTGAAATAAAAATAAATCCAATATTGAAGGGGTACTTCCCCTTTAAATGAGTTACTAGAGTAACCTACATATACTCAGACGCAATCAAATGCTGTACGAAAATTGGTTTATAACGAGTCTTCTCTTTGTCGGTAATTTTAACCATAGAGGGATGCATACGAAGTCTGCATTTGTATGTCCTTTTAAGTCTAGAGACTGACACGTGTCCCAAAAAAGTTACTTTTAGAAGTTTCAGGCAATACGTAGTTTCTTACTGCTAGTACTACCCACGAGCTGGTCCACAATCAAAGCACACAATGATCAACTTAATTTTAATAAAGCCCACTCATAAATATTTTCCATTATTTCTAACATGGCTNAATCAAAGCACACAATGATCAACTTAATTTTAATAAAGCCCACTCATAAATATTTTCCATTATTTCTAACATGGCTATTAACAATCAAGTAACAAAATTTGCACAATAACATGAAGTGCAATGCTCAATGAAACATTTTCATTAATGACCCTGACTCTTCCTGACCCTGACTCAACCTAACATGCGTGTGTATAGGTTACTCGATGCATTACAAAACATTGGTCGAAGGTGAAAGGGGCCACGGTGGTGTAGTGGTCAGACTACTTGCCTCCCACCTAGGCGAACCGTGTTCGATTCCCGGCGAGGTCGCTCCCGGATTTTCGCATGTGGGANTAGTCGAAGGTGAAAGGGGCCACGGTGGTGTAGTGGTCAGACTACTTGCCTCCCACCTAGGCGAACCGTGTTCGATTCCCGGCGAGGTCGCTCCCGGATTTTCGCATGTGGGAATCGTGCCGGATGATGCCACTGGTCGGCGGGTTTTCTCGAGGATCTTTCGATTTCCCCGCCCTTGCACTCCGACGCTGCTCCGTACTCACCTCGCCTCACACTCATCGGCTCTCGAGATCTCGCTGTTAAGAGGCTGTATTTATCCTTGTACAGAAATTATTCGTTTTAGTGTCATAACAGAAGAGTCAGGATCATTAATGAAAATGTTTCATTGAGCATTGCACTTCATGTTATTGTGCAAATTTTGTTACTTGATTGTTAATAGGCATTTTCCTTGTTCATCATTAGAAGGTGATAATGAATTAAAATATTTGTATTAAGTTAATTGTTGTATAAATAGTGCTCTAAGAGTTCAAATTTTATATCTGTAATGATGGATAATGTAATTGACTAATTTCTATTATCGCNAGATCTCGCTGTTAAGAGGCTGTATTTATCCTTGTACAGAAATTATTCGTTTTAGTGTCATAACAGAAGAGTCAGGGTCATTAATGAAAATGTTTCATTGAGCATTGCACTTCATGTTATTGTGCAAATTTTGTTACTTGATTGTTAATAGGCATTTTCCTTGTTCATCATTAGAAGGTGATAATGAATTAAAATATTTGTATTAAGTTAATTGTTGAATAAATAGTGCTCTAAGAGTTCAAATTTTATATCTGTAATGATGGATAATGTAATTGACTAATTTCTATTATCGCATTTTTCAATAAATGCTCCTAAATTTGGATTAGGAATAAATAAATAAATAATTCAATTGGGCGGGTGACACGGTCTCTTAAGAGCCACTCAAAGCACTCC
>NQII01000988.1:162034-181893 GCA_002778355.1 Clitarchus hookeri | reverse complement strand
ACAAGCTTTGATCAGAGTAATAGCTAGAGTGGGGGGGAGGGGGGCAGGTCACGTGGAGGTACCGCCGGGCGTCCTTGGGAACGTTGCATGGCCCGCGAGTCACGCTGAAGAGGAGGATATAGGGTTACAGCGGTAGCTACACTAGGAGGAGGAGTGAGGAGGGTGTGAGAGGCCAGGATAGCTCGCGGAACCTCTTCAGCACAGAGTACCTAACAATGCAGAGGAGAAATAACAGCCCATACTGTGAACTCCGGTCACTGGCCAGCAAAATGCCGGAACGCCGTTCGCCAACCAGCGCGTGGTAACCCACTCGCCAGCCGGGAGCCCGCGGTGGTGTAGTGGTTAGACTACTCGCCTTCCATCTAGGCGAACCGGGTTCGATTTCCGGCGGGGACCCTCCCATGTTTTCGTAAGTGGGAATCGTGCCGGACGATGCCGCTGGTCTGCGGTTTTTTTTTTTTTTTTTTTTTTTNACTTTCCACTTTTCTGAGACCCTGCTTAAGTTCTACTTCCAGGAAATTCATCCGCCCCACGAAAACAAAGCTTAACTAAGTATAAAAAACGACACCAAACAGACAACGCACCGGATTCGTGCACACTTAATGTAATATTATTTTGCATATGAACTATTTCTTACTAGCAGTTACCAACAGCACACCTATTTTCTCCCCGATTTTTGTTCATATTAGTTACAAATGAAATATTATAACTTATAAATGTAATATACTTAAAGTTCAATTTAACCAAACGTAAGGTATAAAGGTATAAAACGCTTGTTACAGGCGACATATTTAGGAAAAAACCAATCAAGTCATGCATGGGGTGATTTTTCAAAGTTTTGATTCAAAAAGTTTGAATAAACCGCGAATAGACTATAGCAACTTTAGATTGTAAATCCTACTTTTTTTAAAATATAAAAATATAATTTTCATAGTTTGCGATTGCATGTTTCCTGTATACTTCAACTAGGTTCACATCAATACGAGGAGAGAGGACTAAGCAAGGAGGACCGGCGGGGAATACATGTTTAGGCTTTTACCGACAAAATAGCCGGTGCAAAGTATGGTATTACTGTGTTGTTGGACTGGCAGCCATGTTTTCTTACTGTTACTATGTGGATTACCGCCTTTTTTTTTTTTTTTTTTTAATTTTGTGACGCTAGAGCGAAAACTATGAATTTGTGGTGTCACAAAACCTATCTTTATTTGTACGTATAATTTGTCGATTGTTCATAATATTTAAAATTGCATATGAACATTTGACTATAACGTCAAGATGTATCGATAAACGTATATATTGATTATTTTATTTGTTGTACAAGTTATGAGGTTTTCACTGATAGTACGTATGGAAACAGAACCGGCTTGGTTCTCCATATCCCACAGGTCCTGCTTGCCCATCATCCATATTTATTGTTTTAATAAGTCACATAATTCAGAGGATCTCTGACTTTCTTGTCAAGTTTCAATAATAATGATATGCAAATGTTTAATTATTTGTTATTACATTTACAGTTTATGTTTACTTTTTTTTTTGCCATAGTAACAATTATGTTAAAAAAAGGGGTAAAAATGTTGTACATATGTAAATGCATATACGCATGAATTAATGTGACAACATTGAAAAGCAGAGNTGCCATAGTAACAATTATGTTAAAAAAGGGGTAAAAATGTTGTACATATGTAAATGCATATACGCATGAATTAATGTGACAACATTGAAAAGCAGAGCAGTGCCATTGTTGCTCACGCCAGCAACATATGATCAGTGAGATAAGGAAGATAGGCGACATAATGAATTAGAGGATTACTCATAGGGATTTTTATTTTCAGATGCGGCATTTAAAGTGTAAGTTCCCGGCCCCAAAGTTGAGCGCAGATAATGCTAGAGCTGCTGTAGCTACCATGAGAGGTGGCCTTAAGGTAAGGCAAGTTGTAATACAATATGGAATACCAAAGACATTCTTCTTAAGGCGACTAAAATAAGTGGAAGAAACTGCAATACAGGGCCTCATTCAAGGATCAATTAAACCAGTGATCACATATGATCAAGAACAGGATCTTGCTAAGCACTTAAATTGGTATGAATAAAATATTTTACGGTTTGTCACCAATAGAAATAAGACACGCTGCTTACGAACTTGTCGAAGAACTTAACCTGAGGCATAACTCCAATAGAGATTCCAAATTGGCTGGAAAGGTTTGACTTTCGTCATTTATGTCTAGGCACCAAGAGATTTCTATTCGGAAGCCAGAACTCATCAGATTGCCTAGAGCGACAGGATTCAACAAAATTAATGTTTCAGGATTTTATCAGCAGTTGAATAATGTAGTAGTCGATAACAACTTGTAGCCAAGACAAGTGTATCATTACGATTAAACTGGTGTCAACATANGTTGAATAATGTAGTAGTCGATAACAACTTGTAGCCAAGACAAGTGTATCATTACGATTAAACTGGTGTCAACATAGTTCAAAAATCCAGAAAGATAATAGAGAAAATAGGCCTGGAGAAAGTTGGTAGGATAGTAAGTGTATGAAGAAACAACAATATAACTATGGCATGTGCTGTTTCAGCTTCAAGAGAGTATGTCCCTCCATTTTACTATTTCCTCGTCAATATATGCTGCCTCATTTAATGAAAGGATACAACCCAGGTTCCACTGGGTTCGCCAACGGGTCAGGGTGGATGGATACTGACAATTTTTTACTTTACCTAGACCATTTCATTTCTCATACCAAGCCAAGTAAAGAAGAGCCAATATTGCTTTTTCTTGATTACAATACAAGCCAGAAATATTTAGCAGCTACTTTAAAGGCCAGAAAAACTAAAGTAATGATTGATGCTTACTCTGCTTCTATGCCTCCAAACTGCAGCCATTGGATGCTACCTTTGCATCTCACCTTCTTTGGCTTATTTAATAATCAGTATTCAAAGAAAACAGACTACTTTATGACAAATAATGCTGGTAAAACAGTTACGATTGGTGTCTTTGTTGAGTTATATTGTAAAGCAGTGTAAAAAAACCTTAAAGTTATTGTTAGGGCTGGGATATCTCCATTCAATTAATAAATATATACTGATGAAGATTTCCCTGCATTCAACAATAGCAGAAAATCCAGAAGTGTGCCTAGGCTTATTTGATAGAAAATAAGAGCAGCCAGCAACACGAGAAACTGCAGACTCCAGCACCGATGCAGATTTAACGAGCCGGGGCCCACTGGTACTAGATATGGGCCCCATAGGCGTACAGCAAATAATATCGCCAGTGATCGTGCGAATGCTATCGATATTGACCATCTGAACTTGCCAGTAACTATATAGTAAGACTAGACCTGAACGTAACCCTCTGAGATAAGAAATAACATTCATGATCAGAAGATTTCTTCAGCATTACAAACAACGACTCTTATTCCAAAACGGAAAGTAAATGCAGGCCTAGGTAAGAAGTTTACAAGAGAGAGAAATGCAGAAACATCAGCTGTTTTAACAAATTCACAATATAAGAAAACCTTACAAGAAAGAGAACATTTTAGAAGATATACAAAATCAATTCATTATAAGCACAATGTTAAAGGGAAANAAAAACCTTACAAGAAAGAGAACATTTTAGAAGATATACAAAATCAATTCATTATAAGCACAATGTTAAAGGGAAAAATAACAAATTATTAGAGTGAAAACGAAATTGATAGTTTATAGACAAAGAGGAAGAGAGCTCTTGCATTTTCTGTAACGAATAATTCAGCGAGTTGAAGTAAGGTGAAGGCTGGATAATGTGTTGGAGTGCAAGAAGTGGGCACATGAACCATGTTCTGGTGCAGAAGACGAGGATGACAGTTTCGTGTGTGATTTATGCAGAGGATAGTCTACTGTATTACATTGTGTAGAATAATATTGACATAATTTTTAAAAACTTCAACAGCTCCAAGGAAATAGAGCATTTGTAAAAAATTTTATTTTTATTTCATGTGATTTTTATGGTTACGTGTTTTGTGTCTCTTCGGTCATCACACATATAAGAATAATTTTGATAACAACTTAACACAACTATTTTTGCAAAAAATTATAATAATAACATTTTGAAAATGGAAAACATTTTCACACAAGATTCACTTTACCCCGCAGAGTGAGGTAAGAAGGGCCATGTGTCGAATCTTCTGTTTAGTATAAAATATATATTTTAAGGTTTTTTTTAAATACATTATGTACTTGGGTCAATATAAGCACTTTTGCTTAAGTTTATGGACATGCTAAAACAAATGAGTGAGTACAATAAAGAAATACACCACAAACGCTTATGTCTTAGGTGGTCCTTCATGCCCTTCTCTCCCCTAATATGAAAATTTTATTTTATCTGATTTTCCGTTCAATTATTTTAAAATATGACAAAAACATTTTTTATTTGCACGTAATTTTATAAAATTAAAATTCTTACATATTATAGTAGTAGGGTTTGGTTAAATTTGGAATAAGGACGTAAGGGCTAGCAACGTCGGAGAAGTTAATGCTCTGTCGTTACAGTCGTCCGGTGGCCATTTTCCCTCGTAATTTCCCGTTTTCGTCTCAAAATCGACTGATTTCCCTCAAAATTTCTTTTTTTCCCTAAAAAAAAAATTGACCCACGAAAGGCACTTTTCGATCCATCGGAAGGATATGGGGGGATCGTTTCCGAGGACAAAGCAATGGCAGCCGTATTGGTTTTATGGCATAGGGTATGACAAATCGATACACAGGATCCAAGGTCCAGAGTAAGACCTAACCATCATCCATATTAATTCTGTTAGCCATATTGTCCGCCATTTTGGATGGTGGTGAACTTGACCTTTAACCTTGACCCATTCTCTGATTCCTGTGGAAGGAGTCAGTTTCTGACTCCTGCAGAAGGAGTTAGTCAGGAGTCAGTGAATGACNGTCAGTTTCTGACTCCTGCAGAAGGAGTTAGTCAGGAGTCAGTGAATGACTCCTTCCACAGCAGTCAGAGACGGACTCCCTCCGCAGGAGACAGAGACTGACTTTTTCTGCAGGAGTCAGAGAATAATTAATTTGCATAGCAAAATTGATTATTTTCGGTGCTAAGTGGATCATTAGTTGAGCAAATGAGTCATTTATAGAGCTTAATGTGTTACTTGTGGACCAAATGGGTCATTTGCGGGACTAATTGGGTCATTTGCGGAGCAATATGGGTCACTAGCGGAGTGATATGGGTCATTTGCAGAGCAAAATGTGTCATTTGCAGAGCAAGATTTGTCTTTGCGGAGCAAAATGGGTCATTTGCGGAGCAAGATGGGTCATTTGAGAAGGATGAGTTTAAGCTGAGCGAAGAACTTGTATGGAAGAAACTGTTGAAGATGTAACTGCATGGTAATGTAATCAGGGATCTAGATAAAATATCTGGATGAATGGATGCTTAGAATTGCTTATAACTCACTGATTAAATATGTTAGTAAAAAATATAAATAGAGCAGTAGCTAGGCCAAGTATATACAAATGTTGCTACTGTAGGAAGAACTTCAGTATTCTCATGAATATAATGCTAGCCAATGATTGTTTGAAGTTTACTTTAGAACTTACCTCTATAGATGTACCTTCTTCCTGTGCTGGAAAATTACATGAAAAACAGTGTTGCTACTGTGGAAAGATCTTGAGCTAAAGCTGCCACGCTCGGCGACATATGAGAACAGCCTGTAAAAATCCTCCTTTTCGCTAGATAAAGCATTATGACAATGACCACACACAGATTATGCAAAGTGATATATTGAAGAACCACATCAAGAACTGCACCGATTTGTCTTTTGAGAGCTAGCAAGTGATGCCGTTGATACCCCCTACTACATCGGTGGCTACTGATTCCGCAGACGATTATGATGAGACCGTTAATGCCTATGATGGAATGAGAGACCTACGAGGAGGCGTGGTAGGGTCAGTATGTTTGGAATGTACACTTGCAAGACGTTTGCGAGAAGTCTATGAACTTCAAAAATAAATGGTCGTCGGCTCTAAATACTAATGATTACTATGCAACTCCTACAAAGTAAAGTAAAGTAAATATTGATGATGAAACAGGAGGTGAAGATGAAGACAACATTGATTATAATGACTATGACGACAGTGTTGATGAAGTATCTGATGAGAAGTATGATAGTTCGCTCAACGTTNCAACATTGATTATAATGACTATGACGACAGTGTTGATGAAGTATCTGATGAGAAGTATGATAGTTCGCTCAACGTTCTCACACATTTCACCAACAAGTTTACTTCGACGAGTGGTGTGAAGAAGGCAGAAAGCGTCAAGAACGCTCGTTACATATTTCCTGAAGACCCGAATGATATTGTTGATAGACTCATATCTTTGATTTACCTGCAAAAATGGGGGGATCTCTCAGGCATTGTTGAAATATCTTCAATTGTCGATGATCTGAAGGATCGGGGTTATATCAGATGAGACTGTTGACTGCTATTCATGAACTGCAAGTATCTGAGAAATGTAAAGATTATATGTACAAAATAATTAGAAAATTGAATGTATACAATATGTAAAAATTGTATTTATACACAGTAATGTGTGTTTAATTTCTAATATAGTCCATTCTACTTCTCTGAAAGACTTATTAATTCAGTGGTGTAAACAATAGATTGCGAGAGTCTGTTTTATATAAAATTTATGTGAGTATTGCAGGAGGAGGACTATGGTTCGATCTGTATATGGCGAACGAATTAAATCAGGGTTATATTTTAGAGGAATGTTTCGCAACTAGTTGTTTGGCCTGGTGACTTGGCTTGTCAAGTTAGTATGGCCCTTCGGTATTGTCAGCTGTGGTAGAAATGTTTTGCGAATATTTAGTGCAAAGAGGTTAGCTACGAGGCTCTTATTATATACTTTTTTCGAGATTGTCCATCATCGTATGTATCGGTGGGTGGTATGGCAGTTTGGTCTTGTCGGTTTGTCTAGTCAATTTTGCAGTAATTGGTCTCGTTGGGCTCAGTTGGTCTCGCCAGGAGCCAGTCTTGCCATACTAGGCGATGACTAGTATAGTTTGTCCTTATGGCCTCTTGTTGTGACTAGCTAGTAATAGACATTTGTATGAACAGTGATTTTTATCAATTTTTTTAGTTCAGTGTTATAGGATTCAAGGTCAACATCGACCTAACCAACATGGTGGCTAAATCGGTAGCCCCTCGTGTGGCGAAATCGATAATTAAAACACTAGTGTCACCTAGGTGATAAAAAAGCAAACAAATGTGGATTCGACAGAATGAGCACAGGTGTGTGGGAAGGGAGGGGAATGTAATGACAATGAGAATCATTGGTGGCTTGTCAAACGAAGGTGAGAAACTGTGGGTGGGGGTAGAAGGGTACCGACCAATTAAATAATAAGCATCATTGGTTGAGTTGGAGCGAATACGTGTAATTTGTGGAGAGGGTCGAACGAAGGTAAGCAATTAACCAATGAGTTTCATAAATGGGGATGGAACAATGAAATATATTGGAAGGTGGTAGTGACGCGGGTCAGTCGTTTGCTGGGTGTGGCGCTGGGCAAACCTCCAAAAATGTAAATTTATTTTCAATAGATTTTTTATAATATTTTTTAATTGGTTTTTTAAATATTTTTTTATTAAAACTTCAAACCCGTTTTTAATTTTATTTTTAAAATGCTTTCATAAAATGTTATAATTAAAAAAAAATTTGGGAATTTTTTTTAATTCTTTTAGTTTAAGGTCAAAAGTCACCATGTCAATGTCAAAGGTCAATGTCAAGGTCACCGACATCCAATATGGCAGGCAAGATGGCTGACAGAACCAATATGGCTGACAGACAGGTCTGACTCTGGACCCTGGACCCTGTAAATCGACTTTATATACCCTAAACCTTTAAAACCAATATGGCCGCCACTGCTCTGTCCTCGAAAACGATATAATTCCTTGTGATGGATCGAAAAGTGTCTTTCGTGGGATCATTTTTGCAAAGGGGGTGGGGGGGGGATCGGTGCTTTTCTGATGGAAAAAAAGGGAAATTTTGAGGGGGGAATAGTTGATTTTGATCAAAAGACGAGACATGTTTAAGGAAAATTGATCGCCGGACGACCGGAATGACCGAGCATGAACAGCTCCGACCCTCCGCCCCCGCACGCCCTCATTCCAAACTCGGCTAAACCTTACTACTGATGATGCATCGAAAGCAATGAAACGAGTATGAAATGTTTTGAATTTTAAAAACGTGTTACATATAAAACAAAGCAGCAAAAGGCTTTCATATTGCAATCAATGTAGATTACCCAAGCAATGTTACTTATCTACCTTCATTTTAAAATGTTCAAAAATAGAGTTTTTTACATTAAACGCTTAGTAATATAAGAATTTCACTTCGATATATACGTTTAGCACAGTTTTGTTACATAAATCAGTTAATGTATTTTTACATCCCTTGTGCATTACCAACTAATGTGAGAAAATGTAAAGCGATAAAATTCAAGCGGTGAATTATTATCCAGATAATGATACTTCTCATTTCTTTAATAAGATAGTAACTTAACTATACAATTTACTTGCACGAAACCGCGAATTGTGTAAAAAAAATACCGCTAATCCCTCTGCCATGCGTCGCTTACCAACCAAAAACATAGATATCAGCTACGCGTTCTCAAATATCCTATTTCAAAATCACCCCTACTTTCACAGATCTTAACCGCAAATTATGCATACGTGCGAAATTCTCACAGGTCACGATTTCACAGCCCATTTCTAAACACCAGCACTTATCTACTGCGTCCACTCCACTGTGTCTATACAGTACTTGCGGAGCTTCTGTGACTTATTAATTCTCGCTAGGTTGGAATTTGTATTTTCCCCCACAGCTTGACAATGAGTTCTCTGTACTTAATAATTACGTATTGTTTTTTAACTTGTAGGTCATCCAATAAAATGAAACGTAGCAAAAATGGGCTACTTGAAAATGACAGGGATTACTAGTAGCCGTAAACATAGCGGTGCTCGGTCCTGCCGGAGGGCGGAGTGGACAGACTCGCAGCACATGCCGGAGACGCAGCGAGGCGACTGACCACCCAGTAAGGTCCCCTGGCCTGTACGGCACAAGCAGGAAGAAGAGATTAATGGCCACATTACATCTGCCGCTGTGAACCAAGCGGCGTTCACTGACCGAGTGGCGATGCCTGTTAACGCGATGACGTATGGCGACAGCGATACAAACGTATCTAAACCCCGCCGGGTTCTTTCCTCCTGGCCATTGCAGCGGTATATCGAGGGCTCGAGTTCCAAAAACGGTACGGGTGCGAAATTGCTGCAGTTTTCGATTATTCCTGGATTCGTCTACTATAGCAAAACGATATCGATTTCCCATTGAACTTACCGGGAAGCATATGTCTTGCTAATACAAAAATTTCCGAGTCTACTAATCCACCAGAGCAGAAATCCTAGCAGGTTCAAATTCTCAATGGGCCAGGAATTTCTTACTCTTTGTCTTCGTGCGGAGAAGAATAAATTATCTAAACCAGGAAAACATCATGCGCATTGATTATTAAATTATTTTGCTACTCCTAACTCGCAGATCACTTAGTATGAGCTTAGCTTATCGCTGTCACGAATAGAAAGTGACCTCATAAAAATGGTAGACTCTGGACCATTTTACTATGACTTAGTGCGCGTGCTAGGTCATGTCTTCTGGACCATGACTGGTAATTCCCTTAGCGATCACAGGCACCGAAATTCTCGGAAAATCTACATAATACACAGATACTATATCACTAGAAAATAAACTAATACCAGTGGTTAATTTCTGAGTTGAATCACGGAAATTGTCTGTAGAATTTCAGCAATATCAGTAAAGCAAATTTTACAGAATTTCAGCAGACAATTAATTAAATCTCAGTAATCAGTTTATATGCGACTGCTAAATATTTTTTTAAATATTTTCAGTAGCCATTCCCATATTTCAAAGCAGATTTGCATAGACTTGTAGGGCTGAGATACACCAGCCTGTTGAATGCGTTAGACGGTTTTCGTTTTCGTTTTTTTTTTTTTGCATTTTTTTTTTTTTTCATATTTATCTCATAATCACGCCACTGAAGCTGATATGTTATATATATATATATAAGTAAGTTAGAGGCACAGACACTCTAAACTTTCTTATTAATAATCAGTTTGCTATCAAAATTAAACAGGGAAGTTCTGAAAAGTAAAGAACTTAAAAACTGCGCCTTTGTAAAATTTTTCCAAAATTGTGCCACATTATTTTTCATATTTTGCTTTATTTCACATACATTGATTTTTTTTCTTAACTGATTGTTTCAGTATGTTAGGAAAGTTTAGGCCAATGGTGAGTTATTTCAACTATATGGCAGATGTGTTATTTCTGAAATTTTATTTCAGTCATATATTCATGTACTGGGAGTTAATACAGGGTTAACTTCGCTTTCAAGCCTGGCAGGAAGCTGGTTGCTTGCTGTAGACTGCTTAGCTTGAAACAGAATGTAAGCTGCTACACTCACATTCCTGAAAGCGGGGGACACTTCGCGCTGTACCTTGTCCGTGCTACTTCGCAGAGGTGCAGCTCACGTATTTCTTGCTGCAGAACAGTTGTGTACAGTTGTGGACCAATTGCGGTACCCCAGTGCTCTCTAGGAACGTCTTCTGAACTAAATTTTGTCACCTTTGTGCCCACGGGCAGCGTGCAATTTTGTATCCTTTTGCCGCCGCCAACAGTTCTTGCAGGACTCTCTGCACAGACGCGGTCGCGACATAACGTGATCGCCATGTGTTCCCGTGTTCGGGGAAGTTGCTGAAGGTGGATGATTTCCCCTGCAGCAGTTTATTTAGTTTTAGAAGCGTTATGTAGAGCAGTGCAAAGTTAACAGTAATAATGTAGGATATTTATTTTTTGTGATTTAGCTTAAATCATCCTACGCAGTTTCATCCCTTCCCTCCAAGATGGGCGAGTACAGCATCCGTTTTTCTCCAGTAATACGTGCCATGTTTTATTAAAATGTGTGGGAATGAGATTAATATTGTAGACAGACATCATATTAAAGTGTGACTTGTGCCAAAGTTATTTTTTAAAAAAGTAAAGACGTAACACACAAAAATTGTTCGGTAGAAGCGACGTCGGTTTCATCCCATTTATTAAACAAATGAATTTGTTCCAAGCCATAACACATGCACGTAAAGATCAACACACTAATTCAATTCCATTATTTAGGTAGACATTTTCCATTGTCTAGGAGCGATGGAAAACAAGATGTAAACGATATCACACATACTCAAGTAATATAGATGAGGTTATCAATGGCAATGATATTAGGAACTTGAGTGTTAAAAATGTTTAGGCACAGTAAAATTGCCATCAAATTTTTTTGTAATCCATTGGGTAGTTTCCGAGATACAATATTGTCAGCAGGCTCAAGCCGCACAACTATCGACCAGACCTACTGTCCACCTTACATGCCTCCACCATAACCTAGGGGACTTAAACCTCGCAATGAATGCGATTTGGAGGGGGGTAACTCAAAAAACCAAAATTCAACAATCTGGGCCGACAAATCGTAACCTAAAACTCTAAAAATTCCACTGAGTTCGGCCCACATAAATAAACAATAAATCCTAGGGACAGGTACCTGGATCTGATGATAAGGTGGGAAGGTGTGGAGTACCTCTGGGTATAGGTCTACAATTATAGTAAACAAGGGGAAGGAGGAAAAAGATGAACTAACTGTCTCTTACAACACCAACATATAAATAATACGACTAAGGTTTCTTTTATCAACTTCGAGAAACTCCTTAATGACCATTAGGAGAAAACTAAAATTAATAATCGTATGGTAAATTGACTAAAAATCTACTAGTAAATAAAAAAAACAATGAAGTCACAAAAAAACCAACGTAATGTTTACTATTTTGTTGTATTTTACAATTTTTACAATGCGATGACACTCTTATTCCTCGGCGTATACATCAATGGCCAAAAATTAGTAAACCAACTAGCTTCCACAGTTACAAGAAAAAAACAAAACCTATTTCGTTCGTTTACATGAAAACCAAAACTGAAAGACCTCCTGTTTAAAGTTTAGGGTGACACAAACTAACGGCACCACCTGTAAGTTAAGCCGAGTTACTTGACAGTTCCAAAATTGAAAAACAAAACTAAAACGAAAACATTTACTTTAACTTAGCTCGCACATTCCCGTTTTTTTACTTTTCTAAGCAATTACTTAAAACACCGAGCTTCCTGCAATCTCGAAACTTTATTAAACTACATTTAAACTAATAAACTATCTCCCTACATAGGTAACCTACAACACGAGCAGGCTGCTGTCCTGCACGACTCGCCGTCTACACTCCTACACTCTCCTTAAAAAACATTCTTCACTTCTCTACACACTAATAACAAAAAAATAATAATAATAAAACCACTTATTTGGTCACATCTTGCACAACGATTTTTGGCCTCCTCCTGGCCGGAACCCAAAATCGCTGTCCCAACCCCTTACGTACGTCCACTTCTCGTCACTGCCATCATCGAACTACCATGCTCCACTGTCGACAACCCACCCTATCCCTTACTCCAAAACAGGCGGTCAACTCGTGTTATCCGGCTGATGACACGAACACTCCCTCTGTCTCACTCACACGCCCTCTCACTTCCACATGTCCGAAGAAGACCATTACTTCCGCACCCCAACTTTCAAACTAGCAGACTGTTCCCACTCCCCATAGCAACCATCCCCTCAAAGCCAACGGCTGTCTCACTTGCACGTACAACGATGTGACAACAAGCAAATTAAGAACCGAGGGGTGGGGGAGGGTACAGCAAACAGCCAGCTCAGATCCCCTGTCCGACAAACTAACCTTCCATGACCTGAAACACGTTCCCGACCACTGCCACGCTTGTCAAGCGTGCACCGCGCTCGTGAACAAAAAAGCAAGATCTACATCCGCTCAGCTGAACTCCCCGCTAGTCGGATCACAGACAACAAAACACCACAAATGTTCAATTACTAAAATTGAATAAGTATTCATCATTATAAATAGAAAAAAAAGCATGGATGGATAAGATATATCTTATTCATCATCATTCATCATGATGATGAATAAGATGGGCTCATTAAAAGAGCAGTACCTGAAATGTTCCTCCAATTAGATGGATAATTCACAATGTGTTTCATTAATTAATTCGAAAGGGTAAGTTCATACAATGGATGAATGGTATGTGAGACGTTTAACGAAATGCATCGCAAAGGGGCGACTTATTTCTGAGCATCGAAGAAGTTGGCGAATGTGTGTCGCCGGTTCTAGTCCCGATCGGATAATGCTACATTGAATATCATGGGCATGCTCGCGAGTGAGCGGCATAGATGCTGAGTTATCCAACCAGCGTCTGTTGGTATAGTTCGAGGATCCGTCGGGCAATAGTTTGTAAAACAGCATCCATGCGCTATGAAAAATGGCTGATACCCGACACTTTAAAAAACGCTGTGAATTATCTGCATATATAAAAATATAAATTAATATATTCATGTATCATACGTTAGTAATTTTTAAACCAGCAAATCAGTAATATCTTGACAGGAGTCAGTCTGCACGAGTCAGTCTTCAGCAGTTAGTATGCAGGAGTCAGTTGTACGTGTCAGCCTGCAGGAGTCAGTCGAGTCAGTTGTAGGAGTCAGTCTGCAGGAGTCAGTCGAGAATGAAATTTGCTTGATGGCGAGGTAGTTTTGCAAATTATTCCTGAATATTGAAAAATATTTCATACACTGTTTGTTATACAAAATTAAGTTCGCATGAACATGAATAATTTTTTTTTTCAAAAACATTTGAAAAAGTCATCCAAAACTTTATACAAGTCCATACACATCGGTTTCCTGTATTCCGAGTTGGCTTCCTCGTCGCCAGGTCGTGCTTGCGCGTAAATTTCTTAGACTGGAGCAGTTTCCACGGCGTCTGAAGGACTGCTCTGTTTGTGTGGTTCCTATATATAATAATGATGAACACCTAAAGCCTGCCTACCTCCTTGCATGTGATATCTTAATGCCTGCATGCGATTGGTTAGCTGTAATCACATGGTAACTTGCTTATTGACTGGAATATGTCCAATAAATGTATTAATGGCGTAATACGATTAGCTCGAAGTCAACATGATATCAAAGGGCTTGCATATACTTATATTATAAGCAATTTGGGGGGGGGGGTCAGCTGAGAGGCTTAGTTTGGCAATGGCTAATGTGAAAGGTGGATCTTTTCTCGGCTAGCTTCTACGCCAGGTAATCCATGGAAAGTGATGTTAAAGTGGTGCGGATATTGGACGCTGATGGTTTCTCGTCATAGATTTCTTCTTCCAGTAAGATGACTCCAGTTTTACCATCACCATCGACTTCTTCATCTGTGACGCCTACAAAATATTCAATGGAGCCATCGAACTTTTCGGCTGAGATACCTATAACACTATTTCTGGAATTACCTGCTTCTTTAGCTCCAGCACCTAATCTCCAACAGGTCCATCCGAGTGTTTGCCTGAACCACTACGTCATCATCAGTGTCACATTTGTGATGGGACATTTGGTTTCGGGTATGGTGTATGGTGCCATGGAAACTTTCATTGTGCCAAGAATCCCTGTCGCATGCTATATTTGTGTGACAGGTGAGGTAAGCAATTCAGCCATACCGGCCATTTACTTAGACATTCTAAGACATGTAACGATGAAGTGTATTTTTCATTAGTACGTCGGTACCAGGTTTGCAGTTACCTACATAACCTGCCCTCCAAAGTGTGTCGGTGCAATAAATTTCATGATTAATTCGCACAAGGACAACGTATGTGCGAATAGTGAGATGCATAAAAGAGTGTCACCAACAAAAAAGTTGCATATATAGATATGCATATATATACACTGAAGAGCCAAAAAAAACTAGTACACCTGCCTAACATCGTGTAGGGCCCCCGCGAGCACGCAGAAATGCCGCAAGACGACGTGGCATGGACTCGGCTAATGTCTGAAGGTATGCAGGAGGCATTTCACAACATGAATCCTGCAGGGTAGTTCACAAATCCATAGGAGTGCGAGGCGGTGGAGATATCTTCTGAACAGCACTTTGCAATGCATCCCAGATATGCTCAATAATGTTCATGCATGGTGATTTAGATGCCCAATGGAAGTGTCTCAAGTCAGAAGAGTGTTCCCGGAGCCACTCAGTAGCAACTATCGACGTGTGGGGTGTCGCATTGTCCTGCTGGAATTGTCCTCGTCCGTCAGAATGCACAATGGACATGAAAAGGTGCAGGTGATCGGACGGGATGCTTACGTATCTCTCACCTATCAGAGTCGTATCTAGACGTATCAGGGGTCCCATTTCACGCCAACTGCACACGCCCCATACCATGACAGAGCCTCCACCAGCTTGAACAGTCCCCTGTTGACATGTAGGGTCCATGGATTCATGAGAATGTCTCCATACCCGTACACCTCCATCCGCCCGATACAATTGGAAACGAGACTCGTGAGACCAGGCAACGTGTTTCCAGTCATCAACAGTCCAATGGCGGTGTTGGCGGATCCAGACGAGGTGTAAAGCTTTGTGTCGTGCAGTCAACAACGGTACACGAGTGGGCCATCGGTTCTGAAAGCCCATATCAATGATGGTCCGTTGAATAGTTTACACGCTGGCACTTGTTGATGCGCCAGCATTGATATCTGCGCCAATTTGAGAAAGGGTTGCACGTCTGTCACGTTTAATGATTCTCGTCAGTCGTCGTTTGTCCCGTTCGTTCACGATCTTTTTCGGGCCGCAGCGATGTCGATGAATTGATGTTTTACTGTATTCCCGATATTCACAGCACACTCGTGAAATGGTCGTACGCGAAAATCCACATTTTATCCCTACCTTGGAGATGCTATGTCCCATCCCTCGTGCGCCGACTATAACACCACCTTCAAACTCACTGAAATCTTGATAACCTTCTATTGTAGCAGCAGTAACCGATATAGCAACTTTGCCAGACGCTTGTTGTTTTTATAGGCGCTGCCGATCGCATCGCGCTACTCTGATTGATTCCATACCTCTGTTATTTGCATACGCACGCCTATACAATTTTTTTTGGCGCTCCAGTGTTTATATATATATATATATATAAAAAAACATTGTGATATTTTTTTCGAAGGCATGAATGACTGTATTTCATTAATCGAATAAAAAATTTTTATTTGAATAAAATTGTGTTTTATTTTGTTTACCTAATTTGCCAGAATAAAATTTAAATTTAAGAGCACAAAAATAAAATTAATTCAATTAAACAGTAATGTATTAAGTACCATTGTACTATATGAACGATTATATAATTAATTAAAAATGATTTTAAAAATGAATATCTTAAAATTTTTAATAAAAATATGGAAGTTATAAATTGTGCAGGTAGTCAACGTCCCGTGTTAGAATATGGCAATGTAATAAATATTATTTGGTAACTTCAGTTTTAAGTTGTTGGCAACACTGTGTAGTGTTTTGTTTTTCTAGTTGATAAATATATAACGGTCAACATTGTTGTATCAGTTTTGCTGTTAAAGTATAATAAAACATTTCGTTTATTAAAAGGCCTTTTATTCATTAAACCTCAACAGGTTATGGGCCCAGAGACATAGTTCTGCATAGAATCTGTGAAGGGGTAGAAATATCGGCGAAAATATTGGTGCCGGCCCGCGATAAAAGTGAGGTTATACGTGACCGCGCCAAGAAGGAGTAATACTCGTTCATTCTCTAAATTGAGCGAGGCAGGACAACGAAATGGAAGGAAATCAGTGTGTGATCAAACTGGAAGGACCTAGCAACTGGAACCTGTGGAAGTTCCAAACAACGGTATTGCTACGAGGTCAAGGATGGCTCGACATAGTTGAGGGGCAGAAAATAAAACCTGAGGCAGCGGCTGAACATGCTGCTTGGGAGTCAAAAGATGCTAAGGCTCAGACACTACTAGTTACCAGAATGACGGAGAAAGTCATGTTGCATATAATTTCTTGCACAACATCTGCTGAAATGTGGAGTAAACTCCAAAGTGTTTTCGAGCAAAAGTCGGAAACAAGCATCCATATTACACAGCAGCGATTTTTCCAGTTTAAGTATGAAAAAGGAACTGAGATGTCAGTATTTTTGTCAAAAATATAGGAGCTGCAAAATCAGCTCAAGCAAATGGGAGAGGAAATATCAAACAAGTTAGTTATTACAAAGGTACTAATGTCGTTGCCAGATGAGTACAAACACTTTGTGTCGGCGTGGGAGTCGGCGCCAGACGATAAACAAACCCTGGATAATCTGATAGCCAGGCTTCTGGTGGAAGAAGAAAGGGTGCAGGAGAAGGGTGAAGCGTCTCAACAAGCTTCATCTGCATTCTTTGTTAAAAATAGAAGAAACATAAAGTGTCACAAATGCAACAGACTGGGGCATTTCCAAAGCGAATGCAGAAGCAAAGTGAATAACAGTGAATTACAAGACAATAACAGTAACAGTAATAAGTGTTTTTATTGCGGAAAGTTTGGACATTATAAGGCACAGTGTCGCTTTAAGAAGTACAGGGGCAGTAAGGAAAGTAATGCATTTGTCGTGTCAAACNATAAGGCACAGTGTCGCTTTAAGAAGTACAGGGGCAGTAAGGAAAGTAATGCATTTGTCGTGTCAAACGCAGAATACGAACATTATCAAGAGTCAAAACGGCTGGTTGACTCTGGGGCCAGTGAACATATGTGTAACAATCGCGCGTTATTTTCATCATTTCAAATTGTTTCACAGAAATCTGTGATTCTCGGCAATGNTTTCATCATTTCAAATTGTTTCACAGAAATCTGTGATTCTCGGCAATGGGCAAGCGATTAGTGTGTTAGGCTGTGGGCAGATGACGGTAAAAGTGCACAATGGGAACGAATGGATCAACACAAACATAGACAACGTTCTTTACGTTCCCGAACTGAAAACGAACCTTTTCTCTATGAATTGTGCGACTGACAAAGGTTATGTCATAATGACAAGTGACAGCTCATGTAAATTTTTATAAAAACAAAGAAGTTTTGGCGGTTGCAAACCGAATTGGGAGCTCGTATTATATGGATTTCCGATATGAAAATCCAAACGATGATTTAAATGTGTGGCACGAAAAATTGGCTCATCAAAACATTGTTTTCTTAGAACAGAAACAAGAAGGAAGGGAAGAACCCCAAGTTACACTTGATTTGGAGAACGAGTTGAAANAAAATACTTGCCACAAGGAAAATAAATGTGAAACAAACGTCTGCTCCAACCTGTGAAAGCTGCTTGAAGGGAAAAAGTCATCGACTACCTTTTCATAACAGCGAAAATGGTACTTCTAAAGCATGTGAATAAATCCATTCGGACACGTGCGGTCCCATGGAGGAGGTATCTGTCGGCGGGTCGAGGTATTTCGTAGTGTTAAAGGACGACTTCTCAAATTATAGAAGTGTCTATTTCATTAAAAATAAGCATCAGGTGAAGAACTGCATAGAAGATTTCATTAATAAGGCGGAGATTTTAACTGGGAACAAAGTAAAATTGTTCAGAAGTGATAATGGGCTGGAATTTGTGAATAAAGAAGTGAGTGAAATGTTCTCAAAACGTGGCATAACACATCAAACTACAGTACCATATACTCCGGAACAAAACGGAAAGGCCGACAGAGAGAACCGAACTTTGGTTGAAGCGGCAAGAACAATTTTACATGCAAAGAGTTTACCTAAGAAACTATGGGCAGAAGCGGTACATACTGCTGCATTTACTCTGAACAGAACGGGTAAGAGTAAAGTTGAAGGAAAAACACCATATGAGGTATGGACCAATAAAAGTTTCGATATTCAACAATTAAAAGTCTTCGGCACACCGGTGTATGTACACATTCCAAAAGAAAGACGAAGAAAATGGGATAGCAAAGGAGACAAGGGATTGATGGTCGGATATGGCGAAGATACCAAGGGTTACCGGATATACTTCCCACAGAAAAATACTGTAGAGACAAAGCGTGATATTGTTTTCTTAGAACAGAAACAAGAAGGAAGGGAAGAACCCCAAGTTACACTTGATTTGGAGAACGAGTTGAAACAAATAGTAGATAAAGTTGATGGAAACCAAGACTTACAAGAAACTCTGGTTAACATGAATGAAAGCTTAATAACTCAAAATGAATCTGGAAGTGAATATGAACCATGTACAAGTGAAGAAGAAAGCGTAATCACACCATTACAAAATGGAAATGAACGAAGCAAGCGTGTAAGGAAACAGACCGAATTTTATCAATGCAACAACATCTACAGCGAAGATGATAATCCAGTGACTTACAAGGAAGCAATGAAAAGAAAGGATGCTTGTAAATGGAGTGAAGCTATCAATAGAGAACTGGAGACACTGAAAGAGAACAACAATTGGGATTTATGTGAAGCACCAGCAAAAGAGAAAATAGTGAGTAGTAAATGGGTTTTTAAAGTAAAGACAATAAATAATGTTCAACAGTATAAAGCTAGATTAGTTGCCCGAGGGTTTGAACAGGATGATGTATTAGATCTGAATGACATCTATGCTCCAGTTGAATATCGAAANTGGTGTTTTTCCTTCAACTTTACTCTTACCCGTTCTGTTCAGAGTAAATGCAGCAGTATGTACCGCTTCTGCCCATAGTTTCTTAGGTAAACTCTTTGCAAGTAAAATTGTTCTTGTNAACTTTTATTGGTCCATACCTCATATGGTGTTTTTCCTTCAACATTACTCTTACCCGTTCTGTTCAGAGTAAATGCAACAGTATGTACCGCTTCTGCCCATAGTTTCTTAGGTAAACTCTTTGCATGTAAAATTGTTCTTG